>CM021100.1:51891843-52061792 GCA_007115665.2 Sequoiadendron giganteum | reverse complement strand
AAAGACCTTAAAATTTTTTAGTCTCATAATCATACGGAACTAGCTCCATTGCATAGGGATCACCTACATGGTCCTGACACAACTTGAATCGCATCAAAAGGAGGCCGTACACCCGAGATATGCTTGGTCAAAGTTGGGGTCAAACCGGGTATAGGGGCCAGTTAGAAAGGTGGAAAATTTGATGATCTCAAAAATAGTCAAAAGCCACATCATTTCAAAGATCTCATCAAGATATTTTCAATGCATTTTGAATGGACCAAATCTGAGTCCCTATGTGGAAGTTATGACTAGTCAAAGTTTTGGTCAAACTTGGTCAAAATGGTGACGTTGCATCACCAAAGCTTGAAACTTGGAAAGACATGTAGCATATGACGTGGTAGGAGTAGTGAGCTGGCATAAATATGGATTAAACCATAATTATTAAAGGAAATAAATTTATAGTTTAAAAAAGTAAAATAAGGAGGATTTAGTGGGATTTGATCCCTTAACCCATGCCTTCAAATCCTCTTGCCTTGCCCATAAAACAAGGAGAGAAATAAAGCTCGTAAACTCATATTTCAAAAAATTAACCCCTTTAACCACCTTTCTCATATTTTAACGAATTATAATATTTTAAGGGGCTTAAAATAATTGGTTAAAGATTTTTAAGGGAAGCCTTAGGGTGAAAATGAGGAAGCCTGTTTTCAAAAAAAATTTAAAGATTAAAGGGCTCAATATAGGTGATATAGGTAGATATGGAAATAATTTGGTTTAACCCCCTAATTATCATTTGTAAATGTATTTAAAAGGGGTCTTTTTCTCTTGTAAGGACAATCAATTATTTTTTATTGGAAATTATTGCAAAACATTAAAAATTCTCTTGGAGAGAATAATTGTATTATTGGAAAATTATTGAAATTGTGAGAATTTGAGGAGATAATTATTTTAGAGGAGATTTATGTAAACATGAAGACATTTGAATTGTCTTCAAGTGTTGAGAGAGACTATGAGAATATTTTTGTGCATGTTTGGAGCTTGGATATTGTAACAAGGCATTTTCATTGCTTGGTGATATTAATAAAGCGATCTACCTTGAGAAGCGAACCTAGAGATGTAGTCCTAATTGGACGAACTTCGTTATCAAGCTTGTGTTTGTCTCTCTCTTCTGTCTTTTCATTCTTGTCTTTCTTGTCTTTCATTCTTTCATTTTTTAATTCCTTATGTTGATTTCTACATTATAGTAATTAGTCAATTTCCTTAATTTATGTAAAATTCAACTTAGTCTATAATTTCAACAGTTAAACAACATAGTCACACAATTATTTTGGATCGGGGATAATTATAATTAAGGTTAAATAAATTTGAATTTGTAAACCTCTAATTATAGATCAACTAATGACATTGAACTCACTTATGATCACTTAAATCCTAATGCATGTCCTCCTCATGATGTTGACATCATCGGAGAAGATGATGAGAGCATGAATAAGTTCCTAAATAATTTTCTTGATAACCTCAAAGATAATTCATCCTTCTATCCATCCATGAAACAACCAAATACCCCTACAATAGCACCTCTTGACATTTTTGGCTACTTACATCCCGAAATTAAAGAAAAAGTTGACCCTAAGTTCCCTACAATAGGTGAATCTAGTTCTTCTAGACAAGAAAATATTAAACCATTTTATGATAACAAAGTGACAAACACTCGAATCAATCTCGAAGAAACATATGGCAAAGGATTCACAATCTTGAGTAAACAAATATGTGATACAACAAGCGAACATGAAATTCATCAACTCTTAGAGCAAATTCCAACTACTGAAAAAACACAAAAGGGTTAGGATATCAAGATCCCCCTCACAACCCAAAAATATCTACTGTATACCTAAAGCTTCATAGTGATGGTACGGTGATCTTTGATTCACCCCCTGATATGAATGTCATCCTTCCTAAAGAACAACCAATAACTCATAACAAAGACAAGGATGCTAGGATCTCTCTAGCTCCTCCTCTTCCTCATTCAACTACAAAACTTGGTGAATTTAACAACAACAAAGCACCTTACATGCTCACACACACCCAAATAGAAAATGAATGACAATTGAAACATCTTATAGATATAGGTCTGCTTAAACTCCCACCTCTCACTCGAAGAAAATTCCCTAAAGTTAATACAAAGTATTGTACATATCATAGGATCCTTGGGAACCTTATAGACAGTTGTTGAACTATAATAATAATCCTTCAACAATTTGACCTTATAGATATAGTCCCTTAAAATGGGACCCCTTGTCATGTAATCATTGTAAAATCTTGTAATTCTCACCATTACATGACCCTTCCCATCACCTATCTTGGTCCCTTCTTGTCTTACGCTCAGTGAGGGCAAGAATTTTATGGCCTTCTCCTAGTCAGACATTTTTTGTTGTCCGTTTGGTTCATTATCTACCTTCCACTTATGTAGATTGAGATTGGGAAGCAGATAAACTACTTTAGGTTGACTCACCTGTGCCTTACTAGTCTTTTTATTTTTTTATTTTTCTTTTTTCTTTTTCTTGCATGTGCATATTGTGATCCCCTATGATATTTTGTTTGATGTTTCTCTCTCTTTGTGCATTCCTCTATTTGTACTTTCATTCTTCTCTATGTCATATGCTTTTCGCTTTTCAGTTATCTTTTCACCTTTGTCTTGTGTTTTAATTTTGGGGATGCCACAAGGCATTGAGACACCCAATGTCTCTTCCATGTTGACCCAAAATATTTTTATTTTCCTTTCACTTTTGTCTTGTGTTTTGGGCATGTGTAGGATCATGGAAAAAATAGGCCCTTAAGTGGCAGTGAAATTTAGAAAAATCAGAGTTAGGCAACTTGATGTAAAATTTTGAATAAGTTAACTATATTATTTCAAAAATATGTAAGAATAGAATATGTTAAAAATTGAATTTATTTTCAAAACTACTAGGTTTATTTTTATTTTAAAAAAATCTATTGGGTGAAAATTTGAAATTTCAATGCAGTAGTACTTGAATTTCAGGGAAAAAATAAGTAGGTGTCTGTCTGACCACCCTAACCACAATAAAATGATAATATTTTTTTATAATATTTTAGATATAATTAGAAGACTTATGTCTCGATGTGATACATATTTTTTTGTATTTTTTTTCCATGTAAATAATTAATTATGATTTTTTTATTACAACTTTAGAAAATATAAAAACGCGTATGTCTGACCACCTTAACTTGGTCAAAAATTCATTAAATTAAATTCTTTTTTTTTTTTAATCCTATAGTATGTGAAGCATAGAATGTGACACATATTTCAAATTCAAAAAATGTGATACCCTTTGAAAGTTATAGATTTTTTTCAATCAGCCTATCAATGAAGACTTTAGTCGCAATTCAAATAGAAAATGAATAATAAATATTTATTAAATTCAAAGTAAAGCATAATTTATATTGGTGGAAAGTTAAGAATCTCCTTTAAAAACCCTTTTCATTTCATCAATTTTGGGTAAAAAAAAGTCATCAGCCACATAGGCCATAATATCACTTATATATCGCCACGTTTTGGCCCATCATGATCTTGCACATATCCTTTTCCTTTTGAGGATGATGCAAGGCATCAAGACACCCTATATCTCTTCCATGTTGACCCAAAATATTTTTATTTTCCTTTCACTTTTGTCTTGTCTTTTCCTTTTGGGGATGACACAAGGTGTCGAGACACACTATATCTCTTCCATGTTGGCTTGAAAAGATTTTCTTTGTTTTCGCTCTTTTTATGTCATTTTTCAAGTTCTGTGTGTATTTAGGGAATGATGACAATTTCGAGCTCTTTAATATCATTGCAACAAAGACAAATATTGACAATAAATCCATAGATCCCTTATATTTTTCTAAGGGGCAACCCTCTTTTCCGTTTTCTTTTCCATGTTTGTCTACTTTAAAGTAATTTATCACATCATGGTGTTAGCAATTTCTTTAAAGTGGGGGCATACATTGGCATTATTTCAGCATGATTTCATTTGCATTTGTTTTTCCATGTTCCTTGATGCGATTTTCTTTCTTCATGTGATGCATTTACCTCTTTGTCGTGACATTAGGAGTAATTTCATTCAAGAGTGTGACCTATCTCAGCATATTATATTCCCATTAGTGGTGGTGTGATGCAGTACATCCCCTAAGTGGTGAATATTTTATCCTTTGACTTGTCCTCTCTTGGAGACGTTAGGAACAATGTCCACTAAGATTAAGACCTCACATGAACTAAGAAAAATCCCTTTGAACACCTCTTTTTTTTGTTGTGTTTCATTTTTCCTTTCATCCTTATTAAATTCATGAAGGTATGGCTTTGATATGGTCCCCCTGAGGCTCACCTAGTGAAAAACTAGCTTCACTAGCCTGTGTGAGTGTGCATTTTCTTCTTTGTACCTTATTAAAGTTATGGAGGTATGGCTTTGATATGGCCCCTCTTCGGGCTCACCTAGTGGACAACTAGTTCCCACTATCCCTCGTGAGCTTGCATTTTGTTTGCATAGTGGATAGTGTGTTCCACCTGTAAACCCTCTTCAAGCCTAGACCTGGTCGACCATGTTGGACGACCGGTCAAAGCTTTATCTATTGCAATTCTCTTGTTTTTTCCTTTTTCTTGTCTTTGATGGTCTTTGTTTGTGATCTAACTTTTTCTTCATCTATCATCCACATGCATGTTCCTTTGTTCCTATGTTGGTCTACCATAGGATCATGATTCTAGGGGCTTGGCCACCCTCTTGATCATTGTTATCCTATCTCACTAACATTTGTAGATTTGGACCTTTCTTGATTGCTTACTAAAACACCATCTTGGGCATCTTTGTCCTCCACAACATATTTTTTAGAGATTCTTCACAATTCTGTTTCGGCATCCAGAGATTTTGTGTTTGCCCCAAAAAATAGCAATGGGACTAAAATGCCATCTTGGGCATCTTAGTCCTCCAAGGCAGATTTTGGTAGTCTATTTACATTTCCAGAATCTTATTTAGATCTCCAAGTTCTCTAGGTACACATACCCTAACTTGGAGTTGATCATTTTTTGTATTTCTAAGCTTCATTTAGCTCATTTTAGGTTGTTTTCATATGATAGTGTGTTTTCAAACATTGTCTTCTCCGAGCATTTGCTTGGTGGTGAACCCCTTAAATCCAAAATAACACCCCATCATAATTCCTCCTAATTGTGTATTGGCTCACTTTGAGAGGTTGATAGTCAATCCTATTAGGGTTCTTAGGAAAATCCTTGAATGACTTAATTGGAGAAAGAGTGGTGTTCTATATACAACTCTCCCCCTTTTTCCCATTAACCAAATGTGCTATCCATATTACAACATCAAATCAAGGAAACATTAAGAAAAAATCACAAGGAGGGCATGAACAAGTCAAAAAAGGTAGAAGGCTTACTATTTTGGTCACTCCATTTAAGCCCCACTTTAGTGAGAGGATGAAATTGCTTCAAACTCACACTAAAGTAAAAAATCACACACCAAGAGGGGTTACAATGTACTAATGCTAGAAATATGAGATGAAAATGATCAAGAGGGTGATCAAGATCCTAGGATGAATATCCCATGACAAACCAACATGAGCACAAAGGAACACACATGAGCATACACTGCCAAAGATGAAAAGGAGAAAAAGGGTGAAATAAAAGATCAGATCAAGCTTGGATCATTTATCCATCCCAATGTGGATCAAATCTAGGTTGTTTGTTTGAAAAAATCATAATCACTCTGAGGCAAAAAAACTCCTGGTTGTCCACTGGGTGAGAAGTCCTAAAAGGTTGGACACATACACTCATGGTTGGTATGCACTCACACACACACAAATGGCTATGGGGAAAGTCATACCTTGGATTGGGTTTTATGCTCAAACCATACCAAAGTTATACCTCTTGATAACTTTAATAAGGCACCACACAAAAATTATTTTTTGAGATTCATGAGGCAAGCCAAAATTCGTATGCTTGGAGATCATGAACAAACAAGATGGCACTATAGGAATGCAAGATGTGTTATGCAAGGTGGTCATATAAAAACCAATGCAAAATAGGAAATGTTCAAAGGATTATTGCTTAGTTCGGGTGAGGTATTTAACTTAGGGAGCATTGTGCCTAATGTTTCCAAGAGAGAATAAGTCAAAGAAATATCATTCTCTTGGAGGAAATTAAGCCCAATGACACCACCAATGAAAGGACACATTGCAAGAAGAAATAAAAATCATGTAGTGAAAGATGAGTGTCGGTGTATGCCCCCATTTTAAAGTAGTTTCTAACACCATACTGTGATAAATTGATTTAAAGTAGAAGAAGACATGAGATCTTATTCAAAAATCCCTATTCCAAGTCATATGTTCTCAAATAAAACTACATCATGAATAAGTATGTCACATACGAGCTAACTTAAGGCATGTCATCCACATCCCAAGCTTTCCCTTATACATACATGAAAGGTGATCGACTAGCCAAAAGAGACAACAACAAGTGACATATGAGGACAAGGCTACCTAACCCCTTACCCCCACTTAGTGTAGGATGAGGATGAGCTGAATAGGATGAGAATAAGTATCAATTAGAGGAGTTAGGTGCTTTAACACAAGGAAGAGAACCACAATCGTTGAGATGTTGAATTTGATTACTCAAAGCCTTACATTCATTAGTAACATGACCATGAAATATATGATATGCACAAAATGAATTCTTGTAGTAGAATTTCTTGTATGTTCTTGGAGGGATATCAAATGATATTGGATTAGTCTTGCCAAGATACTCTCTTGATCAAAAGAAGAGGACGTTTCATTATTTTGCAACAAAGATATCTCTTGCTTAGTATTAGTTGTCATACCTATGCAAGACTCTTTAGATTATGATAATTTGTTCTCTCCTTGAAAGGAGGATGTAAAATCTAACAAATTCAAATCATTAGTGGTTTGTGAGATGACATTGATATTAAGAGAAGATTTATTTTTTTCTTGCAAATGATAACAATCAAGACCACTAGTGTCTATCAATTGAGGATGCACTAATATTAAGGTTGACTTAGAAGAATAAATTTTTTAGAGTGTTGATATTAAGTGAAGGTTTGTTTGATGGTTTGATTTCTATGAAAGTGAAAAAAACAAAATTGTGTGTGCTCTCTTTTGCTTCTAGGGTTTTGTTCCTACAAGGAGAGGTCGATTTCCTTACTCTTCACTCAAGAACAAGCCCTTGAGATTTCAATGCAAAGGAGATTGAAATATGGAAAATGGATTGTTCTATGGAATTGAATGATGTCAAATGAGGGGTTCACCACCAAGTTTAACTTGGAAAAGACAAAGAGCTGCAAAACATAATGTGATATGCAACGTGACTTAGAAAGAAGAACATAATGTAGTAAAAATATTTGAGACTAAAGTTATGCACTTGGAAGACTAAAGAAGGTTGGATGAAGATCTAGATCACTAAAAAATTTGTTTCTTATGTTGATTGGGACTCATTCACCAAGCTGGGCAAAGTAGTCTAGTTTCTGGAAAAATGCACTGGAGTAGGCTTCAACCAAAAGGGTATCCAAAGTTGTGAAAATATTGATTCTGCCTATAAAAAGGGACTTGATAGGCTATCATTAGGTCCCATTACTTTAGAAGATAAAAGTTCAATATGTTGACCGAGAGTGTCCAAAGCAATTTACAATATAAGAAGACTTGACTATCTCCCTTAGATTTTCTAACTTCTTTTAGAGCTGCAAAAATTAAATTCTAACCTAAGGCAACCTAACTATATAACTAGAAAACATTTTATTTTAAAGAAATCTAGGAGTATATTAAACTAGAAAGCATAAAATGAATAATCTAGAGAACATGACAACTAAATAAGAAAGCATAGAAACAATTAAACTAAAAAGCGTATGAACTACATAAGTAGAAAAAATTGTAAACAAACTATGAAACATCTAATTAACAACAACAAATATTAACACTTCAGACTATGGAAATGACAAACTGTGAGTGCTCCAAAACTTTAGAATCTACAACAATAGTGTTAATGAATTCTACAAGATTAACATGTGCAAGTGACTATACTTATAATTATTATGCATGTAATAAAAACAACAAAAAGGGAAGTACTCATCTATTTAATCTACTATCCCTTGAGTGGCCAGCTCGTGGGTTAATATGTCTATCCTCAAGTCACATACTTAATTGATTCAAAATTTCTTCCATTAAAAATAATTTCCATCCATACTCAATAACTCAGGAATTGATACATAATAATCTCTTTATTCATATATATTCGGAAAACATGTCGAAAACATAACATTACTATTATACGTTATATTTTTCTTCTGGAGATTACATATTTATAGAAAAATTCTAACTAAGTCCTATATTTTAGATGGCATAGATGACCACTGAAAAAGTCTAGAACAAATTAAAATCAAACTTTATATCTTTAAATACCCATTACATATATATTAAAGAGGCCCAAGTCAAGTCATGAAGTCTTCAAACTTTAAAACAAAAAATAAAACTAACAACAACTATAACTTCAATCCATCATCCTAAAGTTCTGGAGAAAGTTTCCAGTGCACATATTTAATATTTTTGGAGCACTTGCTGGTTGAATGCTTTCTAACTATTGCTTGATGACCGATTATTATCCTACAAAATACTCAAAACAACCCATTAAATTTATACTGGCAAGATACTTTAATAAATCACAAGAAATAAATTTTGTACAATTTTCTTTAAAAGACAAGCAATTATTTCTCCTAAAAAAAATAATTAATTGGCAGAGGATAAGGGTTTTGCATATATGAAATAGGAATTTATTATGTTATTATGATGAGTTTATTTTTACCTCATCATTTCCTCCCCTTTCTAATTCCTGGTAGGTCCTCCTTCCCCTTTTGTGTGGCCCTATCCAATATTTTTGTTCCATTCTTCATACTTAACACTGAGATCATATAGATCCTTTGTTGTTTTATCAAACTCTATAGGTGCATGGAGGAAGCCTCTATGAAAAGTAACTCCCTCTTGCCATTCATTGAATATTTTATCATTTTGATCTATATTAATATGAAAAGTAGGTGGAAAGAGCAACAAGGGAGGTCTATACCTCATCCGTATCCAATAGGTTCTAAAGTTTTTAAGGATTTTAGCCAAGGGATATGCTCTTCTAAAAGACCATTTGATGTTAAGAGGGGAGATCAAATCTCTTTTATTTAGATATGCCTACAGGTAATTGTGTGTATCTCTCTTCACAAGCATGCCAAGCTAGACCAATCAATTTTTTCCCATGCTCCATGAAATGGTTTTAACAAATTCAGAGGCTTCCATCATATCTTTCTTTCATTTTTTCATCCGACATAAGAGCTAAAAAAGTAGCTTTAAAATCCATGGGTCTACTATTGGGGGATCTCATTTGAGGACCCACATTTTTCTCTACTTGAGCATATTCCCTGATGTTCTCTTTCCAATGAGCTTGATTACGCATGGTAGACAACAAAGACCTCAATTTCACTTCTCCAACAAAAAGGTTAATGAAGAAATTAGTATGGTTTTGTAATAGAAGATCGTGAAAAAAGAATTCACATAGCATATCTTGCTCTTTAGGATTTGATTCTATAAAAAATTTAACAAATTATTTGTCATTAGGTTCATAAGGCTGATCATTATAAATTCTGAGCAATTTCCATGTTAACCATTGATCATTTAAAAACATTGAATATAGCCTTGATAGTCTTCTACATGATAAAATAAATTCTGCTATTTGGCATGCATCCTGATTTCCCCTATAGGCTTTATGAAATGCCTCTTTCAATAGTACCATCTCCATTTTCAACTTTTAATTTTTAATCTTGGCATTTCTTAGGAAATAGAACCATTCCATCCACTTCATTAATAATGGAGGAATTTGAACTTGGAACCACTCAGTTATAGTTGGTTCGGTCTGAATTCATTTTGATTCCAAAATTGGCTTATTGGTGCTTTCTTGCAAATCCTGCTCTAGTTCCACAATCCTACTAAGAGAAACATTCAATTCTTCTTTTTTTCTTTTTTTTTCTTCTTCAAAGACTGAAAATATAAGCATAGAATTCTTTTTCAAATTTTCAATTTCTTTATCTTTATTAGACAGATCAATATTGTATGTCTTGTTCTCTTGATTCAATTTTTGAACTTGTCTTTAAAATTCATTAATGAATGTATCCTATTCTTCTACTTGCAATTTCAAATTGTGAATTTCCCGATCCCTTTTTCCTATTAAAATAGTATGTACTATGATTTCTTCTTGTTGATGTACAATATGTTCCTCATTTTTGTGCAATTTATTTCTTAGCTCATCAATTTCTAGTCTCATCTTTTCCAACTCTACATTAGCATTTTCATTTTCAACAGTCTCAACAACTTTATTTACAATGGGGGAAAAATTTCCTAAAATATTGTCCTCAATCTCCATGGAAGGTGGGGATTGCTCCTTTTCTAATTATTGAATTTCCTCAGCAAGGGCTTCTTCTTCATACTCTATGTGGGAAGGAATTTCTTGAACATGTGTTTCTATTATCGGAGGCTGATGAATTTGTGCCCTTTTTTCCCTCATTTCTTCATCATCAACAAAATCAATGGTTTCTATGGGATTTTTCTGCTTCTTGGACTTGTTTTTCTTTGAACCACTTCCTATACTCTGCACTAGGGTTTCTATAGACTTAGATGATAACCTCTTGCTTCTCCTCAAGGGAGGAGCATTCATGTAAGTGATAATTGTTCTTCTTTTCCTCTTCCTAATGGGAATGTTGTCTACACTTGGATGAATTATTTCAACATCTTTTGGTTGATTTGGGATTTTAAATTCCTCATTTATAGATTCTAAAACTTCCTCACTAGGGGTTGTGGGAATTTGGGCTTTAGGAGCTTTAGAGGCCTGATGGGAAGTTTCTTCAGAAGGTAAAATAACTTGTTTAGAGGATTCCCCAGTTCTGATTTTCTTTTGGCCATAGACTTTTAAAAATTCCACAAAAAAATTTCCCACTTAATTTCAGGTTTCTTTCAAAAATGATATTTACAAATTAATTGAATTAGCCCATGGTGATTTAATGGCCCTTAACCAATCTTATATCTTTCTTTTGAGGAATTAATAGAATCACACAAAAATTCAGACAAATTAACCCTAAGGCAAGGGTTTTCTTTTGGATGACGTAAATGAATTAGCATACGAAATGTAGGTCCTACCACAATAGTGATTTGGCCTTCATAGGTAAAATATTTTATAATCCATGCAATCGCTACTCCCTAGGGCTCTAATATAGAAGTTATTTGAAACCCTTTATTTTGTCCTCTAGTACTGATAACTATCATGGGTTGTGGGTCTCCCTCTCTAAGAAATAAATCTGATAATTTTTTATATGTAACTTGAGAAGTTTCAGACAATTTAATGCCAAAATTTTTAACCCAAAGAGGCGAGAGATGATTTTTGGACTTACCTTAAAGCACTTTCCATGAAGTGTCACTTGACCATTGGATTATTTTTTTGCAAATGCATTCACCAAATTCTCATTATATCCCCCAAAATTTTTAATGAAATCTAACCATCCCACTTGAAACAAACTGGAAATGTTGCTCAATCGTAGTAATTTTTTCGCTAAAGCTGACTCTGATTTCTTTTTTTCCCCCCTCATTTCTTTCTCCAATCTATGATTCTGCTGAAAAAATCAATAGTGCAAGAATCTTGCACAATTGGATTTTGAAAATATAACCAAAAAGTGATTATTTATTTTGTCTTTGGTCGGAGCTTACTGTGGAATGATGATAATTTGCATGGAGGTGTGCAAAAATAGAGTTGTACTAGCATTTAATTGCTGAGTGGCTCAAGTTACTAAACTAGGAAGGAATCATGCCAATTAATTACACCTTATTCAAAAATAACTACTTACTTTAAGAAAAAAATTGTACTTACTTAGAGTATGTGCAGGATCATCATGGAAAAAACAGGCCCTTAAGTGGCAATAAAAAGACAAAAAATCAAAGTTAGACAACTTGACATAAAAAAATGAATAATTTATCTATATTATTTCAAAAAAATGTAAAAATAGAATATGTAGAAAATTGAATGTAGTTTCTAAACTACTAGACCTTTATTTTAAAAAAAATCTATTTGGTGAAAATTATAAATTTCAATGCAGTAGTATTTAAATTTCAGGGTAAAAATAAGAAGTAGGTGTCTATCTGACCACCCTAACCACAATAAAATGATAATATTTTTTTATAAGATTTTATATATAAGTAGAGGAATCATGTCTTGATGTGATGCATATTTTTTTATAATTTTTTTCCAAGTAAATAATTAATTATGATTTTTTTATTACAAATTTTAAAAAATATAAAATCTCGTCTGTCTAACCACCTTAACTTGGTCAAAAATTAATGAAATTCATTTTTTTATTTTTTAGTCCTATATTATGCAAAGCATAGAATGTGACACATGTTTCGGATTCAAAAAATGTTATACCATTTGAAAGTTATAGATTTTTTTCAATCAGCCTATAAATCAGGACTTTATTCGTAATTCTAATAGAAAATGCCTAATAATTATTTATTAAATTCAAAGTAAAGCATAATTTATATTGGTGGAAAGTTGCGAATCTCCTCTAAAAACCCTTTTCGTTTCATTAATTTTGGGTAAAAAGAAGTTGTCAGCCACATGGACCATCATTTGGCTTACATATCACCACTTTTTGGCCCATCATGATCCTGCACATACCCCTTACATTTTGTGATCGCCTAGAGATCTCATACCTTTACTGATTTAATAGGATCATGAAATTGTATTGGTTGACGTGATGACATATTTATTATGACATAAGTGAGGAAGCCTGTGAATGAAAGAGTCATCAATGAGGACAGGTTGTCATGGAGGCTTTTATTTATGATGAAAAGATGGTGGCTTTTATTTATGATAGAGAAATCTTAAAAAAAAAGAAGGTGGCGTGTGTACCAAGGTGTGACAATAAAAGCATCAAGGAGATTCAAATTTTATGGAAAGAGGCGAGTGAAATGAAGATGGATAAGTTCCAGAGCATTCTTTTGAACATGTGCTCAAAACCGATGATTAAGTTTTAGAACATGCTTGTTGGCATACATTCAAAACGTGGAAGATGAATAAGTTTTGGAGCATCACTAAAAGATGTAGTTGGATCAACAATAGAAGAAGACTTTGGAGCATCATCAAAAGATGCAGCCATAGAAACAACCAAAGGAATATTTTGGAGTATTCTTGAAAGATGTAGCCAGAGTAGCAACTGAAGGAAGATTTCAAAGCATCGTTGAAAGATGCAGCCAAAGCAGCAATTGAAGGAAGATTCTAAAGTATTGTTGAAAGATGCAGCCAAAAAGAAGAAAAAAATGGCTATGTATGAATGAACTCAAACTTCAGGAGCTTTCCTCTACCAATCACCATTCTATAAAAACAACCATCTAACGCGATGAGTTAAAATGCAAGTTTCAGAGCATCTAGGCATCGAAGTCCACAAGTTCTAGAGCATTGGGCATTTGGACCATCATGTTCCAGAGCATCTTGGAAATGTGCTCTTGAAGTTGTTTCTATCTTTATGAGAAGTCTTGCAAAATGGGGAAAACCTGTAGTTAAGTTTGAAAATAAGAACTAATGAAAAATGCTTTGAAACAAACTAATACACATGTCTTTTTATTACAATTTTTGATGGGTTTTTTTTTTTGATATAAGGTTAAATGGACTCTACCTTGGCAGAGTCAATGCATTAGATTTCTCCCTGCATTTCTACAACCTTTGTAAAATATTCTTTGTTGACAGGTTTATGGTAGATACGTAGGTGATGGCCATTGACTAAGAGGGTTCGTGTATCACCATCAATGGGTTTCAGCTAAAATGTGTCATTTGAGAAGACTTCCAAAATTTCATATGACCCTAGCCAATGAGTCTTGTGTTTTCCTTTGTGATCTTTATACCTAGACTCGAATAGAAAATCCCAATCACCATTATGGAACTCTCTCTCTTTAATGTGTGTGTTTGTCATACCTAGCTTTTCGTTGGTGTTGAATCAACTCATTTTGATGGACAACATCTAAACAAAGATCGTCCAATTCACTTAACTATAAAACCTTCTCTACTTGGGCTCGTTTTAGATCTAGAACCAACTCCATATTTGTTTGTAGAGTTTCGAGTTCAAAATCAGTGGGAAAAAGAGGTTTCTACCCAAAAATGAGCTTGTAGGGGCTGAATCTAGTTGTGGATTCCCATGGTTTTTTGTATGCCCAGACAACTTCAGGCAATTTCCTAGCCCAATCTCTTCTACTTGAAGAAACCATTTTTTTCAATATGTTTTCTAACTCCCTATTAGTCACTTATACTTGGTCATTTTCATGAGGGTGATAGGGAGAATATTTCTTGTGACTCACTTGAAAATGGTTCGTAAATTCCAAAAGAACTTTCGACATGAATTGGGGACCCTCATTTGTAACAATGGTTTGAGGGGCTCCAAATCTAAGAAAAATCTTATTATAGAGGAATGTCAGAAACTTGTTCCTCTCTAGCAACATGTAGGGCTTGAACTTCTACCCATTTAGTCAGGTAGTCGATGCAGACAAGGATATATTATTTCCCTTGGGAGGAAGGGTCTATGGGACCAATGAAATCCAATCCCCATTTTTCAAATGGGTCAAGGACAACTTGGCTCTACAAGGGCATTTCCGTAATTTCTAACGTCTTTATGCATTGAAGGCCAATAATATCCAGTGCCCAAAATCTTATGAGAAGTTCTCTTTGCAAAGTAAGGATCATCATGACAGACTCTCAAGATATAATAAGTTTCATCATCCCTCACACATTTTCTCAAGACCATATCTAGTCCACAACGAAATAAAATCCCATTAATCCATTTAAATGGTGGAATCTCTCTAATAATTCACTTACTTTGTTTTGATGTAAAAACAGGAGGTATTTTAGAAGCGGCTAAATAGTTGGAAATGTCAACGAACCAAGGCGTCTTTACAAAAATAGCAAATAGATTTTCATCTAGAAACTCATCTTGCAACAGTGCATAGTTCAAGACAAAAAGTCTACATCTACATTAAATCTCCCTAGCTTGTCAAGTATTATTACATTGAACTCCTAAAGGATTAGTAACCACCTCATTATTTGACCATTAACTATAGGTTTGTTCATTAAATATTTTACAACTGAGTGATCTGTATAGACTATAACTTTATATCCTATAATATAATGGCAATTTTTTTTAATGAAATGAAACATAGCCAGGAATTATTTTTCCTTTGTCGTGTAGTTTTTCTTAGTGGATGTTAGGTTTTGAATAATAAAGTATATGACATATTTACCCCCATCCTCATCTTCTTGCCCCAATATTGCACCAATTGCATCATCCGAAACATCAACATAAATATGGAATGGACGTTTTGAATGTGGCCCACGTAGGATATGAGCAGAGATAAGCTTGTCCTTTATGGTTTCGAATGATAGTTGACACTCAAGTGTCCAGTTAAATTCTACATCTTTTTGGAGAAGGGAAAACATAAGGGAAATTATTTTACTGAAGGCTTCTATAAACCTCTGATAGTATCCAGCATGCCTAAGAAAAATTCTAACATCCATTTGTGTCTAAGGAGTAGTCAATTTTTGAATGACCTCAATTTTCTTAGGATCAACCTTTATTCCCTCCGAGGAGATATGATGACCCAAGACTATTCCTTATTCCACCATTATCAAACACTTTTCATGGCTAAGAGAAAGTCGGTGGTCCTTGCAAACCTTTAAAACTTTATCCAATTTCTGAAGGGGTTCATTATAGGTTGAACCATAGATAGCGAAGTCGTCCATATAAAATTCTACACAATCGTTGACAAGCTCAACAACTATAGCCAAAATGGATCTCTGGAAAATTGTAGGAGCATTACAGAGTCCGAAGGGAAGAACACAATATGAAAATGTGCCCCATGGGCAAGTAAACATTGTCTTGTTTGGTCTTCTAGTGCTACCTAAATTTAGTTGTAACCACTAAATCCGTCCAAAAAGGAGAAATATTTCCTCTCAGCCAAATTTTCCAAAACCTGGTCAACAAATGGTAAGGGAAAATAATCTCAGTGAGTGGCTTTGTTGAGTTCTCTATAATCTACACAGATTCTCCACTTCCTATTTTTCTTTGGTACTACAACCAAAGGTGACACCCACTTTGTTAGGTTTTTTGAGGCAGATATCTAAAAGCTAAATGCAGATTTTATCAAATAAACCATAAATAAAATCAAACATAAAATTAACATAGAGAATTTAACGTGGTTGACCCAATGTGGGCTACATCCACCAAACCACAACCATCTAATGATATTATTAACCAGTGTAAAACCCTATTACAATATCGGAATAATCACCTGTTTCTTATAATACTATAACTCCATCCTAAACCTTTTATAAATTAGGGTTATACAAAATTGGGGTTTTTTCCCTTTTTGTGATTTTTCCCTTTTTCAGTAATTTTGCGAAAAAGTAGGACAAAAATTTTTCTCGGGGGCTACTACCCCCGAACCCTCGCCTGAGGCCTGGCCTGGTCCTAGACCCCGACAAGGATAAATGAAGAGTGTACAGTATAGAATGATTAGTCACCACATACCAACACATTTACTGTCAAAGATGGGATAAATAAATCCTGCACGAAGGAGTTTCTCAATTTCAATTTTAACTAGATCCTTTAATGTAGGATTGAGTCTCCTGTATGGATGACGTATAGGTCTTATAGTAGGATCAGTATAAATGTGATGAGTACAAAAAATTGGATAGATTCCCCTCATGTCTATGTAGTCCCAAGAAAAATCTTTAGACCGCTTTACCAACACATTAAATAATCTATCCTCTTATGCTTTTGTCAGCCAACTATTGATGTTCAGGGTTTTTCCCAATAGCAACATAAGTGACTTGGTCCCTAGATGGGCTGAAGTGATAGTGTGAATTGGTCGTAACAAAGTATTGAGAGGAAATTTATGGGGTATCAGTTGATGAAATCTCATAATATCCTCAAAGAAATAGCTAGTTTTGGGAATCATATTGGCCAAAGTACAAGGCATTCCCATGGTAGTGAAGTTTTGTTCCATCCCATGTACATCGATTGGTTGTCCTAGAAAAATTGGCACATCTACCATTTCCTCATCACTTGAGCCTATAGGAGGGTGTGCAACATCATTTACCAACTCATCCTTTAATTCCTCTTCATGTTGTTTAACCACTACCATGGCTAAGGAAGCCAAACTGTCTTGACCATTAGAATCTTCTGGTTTGTCAACCTAGACTTTGCTATTTTTAGTGGGTTTAGCAAGAGGGTATAAGAATAAAAATTTACTGTCTAGACCATGAGAAATGGTCATTCCTCCCTCTCTGAAATCAATTTTAGCTACGACAGTGGCCAACCAAGGTCTTTCGACAATTATTGGATAGCTATCTTTGGGTATAAGTGATTGGATGACCAGAAATTCAACTAGGTATTTCCATCCATCAACTTTGACAAGGACATTTTCAATAATGCCCTTCAGAATGGTTATGGACTAATTTACCATTTTTAAGACTGTAGTTGTGGGAGATAAATCAGTAAGACTTAATTTTTCCATCACATCCAGAGTCATTATGTTAATGGCTACTCCTAAATCCACTAATGCATTAGGTATTGCTACCTCATTAATTGTAACAATTATAAGTGGACTACCGGGATCATCATATTTCAGAGTGATAGTATTTCTAGACAAAAAATTAGCTAAATAGCCATCGATGTGCATAGTATTTATTTTCTTTGGTATCCTCCTCGGGGTTTTAATACACAACTATTTGATCAGCTGATTCAACTCAGGAATTTCCTTTATTTCTTTTAGAAAAGGAACCTCTATTTGTAGTTGTTTGATTTCCTGAATTAGTGCAGTTTTAGAGGTTAAATACATTTTCAGAGTATCTTTTAGAGTGGTCAATTTTAGATGCTCCAGAAATGGCGCTTGAGTTTTCTCTTTCAAAGAGGTATCCTTTCTAAGATCAGTTAGAGCCTAACCTTCCTCCTCCTCCTAAGGTAAGTTAGGAGCTCCTGCTACTGAAGGAGGTACAATTTTATTTGTGGGAACAGTGTGGTTGGGTGGAGTATCTTTATCAAGAATTTTAGGAGTAGGCTCGTACACAATTTCTTCAATAGTTGGTGGTTGAATTGTTTGACCCAAACACAATTGAACATTTTCACAATGTATAGCATTAAGTCCGATAAAATTATCTTGTTCAATAGAGTATAGAGGATTATTCTCTCAATTATTCTTTGGATTGGGAAGTGGTAATGCTAGGATATAAAGTTGATTTATCTATTCATTCTGAGGAGGATTTTGGGGTGGAGGTAACAAATTTTGTTGTTGGTTCCTACAAGGTCCATTATAGAATTTATTTTTCCCCTGATTCCATTGAGGAGTAGTATGTTGTGAATACCATTGTCATTGTGTTTGGGTTGGCCACTGTTGAGTTCCCCATGATTGAGTTTCCCATTCAGGGGGTCCCCAATTAGATTATTGAGGGCCCGGTTGAGGCCAAGATGGAGTCCATTGATTACTAGCCCAGTTATTTTGTGGTCTCCAAGTAGGATTGGAATTTTTCCCATAAGAAAAATTCCCTCGTTGGTGTTGATTTACGACATTGATTTATTCCTCAACATATGCAATCCTTTTCTTGGAATTCTTGAGATCAATAAGGAGTTCACACTGGTTTTGACGATGATTATGTTCAAAAAGTTGACAAAAATTAACCTTGTCTAGGGGAATTCTCGCAACAAATGTTTATTTTTGCATCTAGGACAATAGATGGACAAAGTCTCTAGATTGTGTGTCTTAGCTTGTATGCTATCCAGTGTAGTTTTCAATTGAATGAGTATGCCCATTTTAAGGTTTTCTATTTCCTCTCGGAGCTTGCCTATGTCGTTGGACCCTTTAAAAAGATTATTTTTGTGAATTCCTTCTTGAGTACGTGAGAAATTCTAACACAACTTACATATTTCTTCAAGGGCCATCTAAGACACATCTCCCTTTCCCATTAAATTAAGGCTTCACCTTGCATCCTTATCAAGTCCTTTAAGAAATATGGTCTTGAGAATCTCATCACTAATGGTCTCTTCTCCAAATCGTTTAGACAAGAAAAGAAACCTATCTAGGTAGTCCTCCATACTCTCATCCTCATTCTATCTAAGTTTAAATAACTCCTCCTTTTGATCACTCACCCTAAACAAACTCTGGTATTTATGTACGAAAGCATTCTCCATTTCCTCCCAAGATGTAATAGATCTTGAAGATAACCCCATAAACCAACACATCGCCGTATCCTTCAAGGTAGAAGGAAAAAAATTTAGTTTATGGTTATCATTTTTATAGTCGTAGGTTTGACAAAGGACCTTGAATTTGAAAAGAAACTGGTCGGGGTCTTTTGAGGATAAACCACGAAAGATTGGAATGAAACCTGGAGAGATATTTTTCATTATGGTATCATCATTTGCATCCAGAGTAATAGGATGCATGAATGTACGAGGTGGTGGAGGATCATTGTTATTATGGTTGGTATTATTCTGGTTGACTTCAGCCCTACGATCACCCATGATGTTCAGAGGGATATGTTCCTCTAGCATAATTTCCTCTGTGACAGGTTGTTCTACTAGAAGATCTTCAGGGAAATAGTGGAAAGCCTCTGGTGGGTTAGGCTCAAATAATTCTTCAATGGAGTGGTCTTTTGAGCCTTGGGCATCCCTATGTATGATTGGTATGAATTTTGGGGGTGTCTTTGGTATGAATTTTGCGGGCGTCTTTGGTATAAATCATCCATGAGGGCCTCCTTTCCTAACCTTGTAAAAAAGGAAGCTAGAAGGGGTATTTTTGGCCTAAAAAGAGGTATTTGAGGTGTCTCCTATTAACACTCAAGCAAGAAATTTGTCCCTGGCAACAGTGCCAAAAAGTGATAGGTTGTCACTAGGTCCCATTACTTTAGAAGATAAAAGCTCAATATGTTGATCGGGCAGTGTCCAAGGAAATTTGCAATAGAAGAAGACTTGACTATCTCCCTTATATTTTCTAACTTCTTTTAGAGCTTCTAACATTAACTTCTAACCTAAGGCCACCTAACTATCTAACTAAAAACAATTTATTTTAAAGAAAGTTGGGAGTATATTAAACTAGAAAGCATAAAATGACTAGTCTAAAAAATATGACAACTAAATAAGAAAGCATAGAAACAATTAAACTAAAAAGCATACGAAATACTGAAGTAGCAAAACTTGTAAAAAAACTATGAAACATCTAATTAATAACAAAATATATTAACACTTCAGACTATGGAAATGATAGATAGTGAGTGTTCTAAAACTTTAGACTCTACAACAATAGTGTTAATGACTTATACAAGATTAACATGTTCAAGTGACTATACTTATAATTATTATGCATGCAATAAAAACAATAGAAATGAAAGTACTCATCTATTTAATCTAGTCTCCCTCGAGTGGCTAGCTCGCGGGTTACTATGTTCGTCCTCAGGTCACATACACAACTGATTCAATATTTATTCCATTAAAAGTAATTTCCATCCATACTCAGCAACTCAGGAATTGATATGCAATAATATCTTTATTCATATATATTCAAAAAACATGTTGACAACATAACATTACTATTTTGTGTTATCTTTTTCTTTTGGGGATTACATCTTTATAGAAAACGTCTAAGTAAGTCCTATATTTCAGATGGTGTAGGTGACCATTGAAAAATTATACAAAAAATTACAAACAAACTCTATGTCTTTAAATACCCATTACATAGATATTAAAGAGGCTCAAGTCGAGCCATGAAGTCTTTAGACTTTAAAACAAAAATTAAAACTAACAACTATAACTTCAATCCTGATTCCTAAAGTTCTGGAGCAAGTTTCCAACACACATCTTTAATATTTTAGGAGCACATGTTGGTTGAATGCTTTCCAACTGTTGCTTGATGACTGATTATTATCCTAGAAAATACTCAAAACAACCCATTAAATTTGCAATTGCAAGATACTTTAATAAATCACAAGAAATGAAGCTTGTACAATTTTCTTTAAAAGACAAGCAATTATTTCTCCTAAAGTTTAATTAATTGGTAGAGGATAAGGATTTTGCACATATGAAATAGGACTTTATTATGTTATTGTGATGAGGTGATTTTTACCTCATCAGGACTCATTTGCCAATAGTGGTGAATTAGTCCACTTTTACTTTGTGGATGTTTTGAACTATTCTATGTCTCTCAGTCGGCTCTACTCTTTTTGCCTAGTTTCGAGATCTAGATTTGGAAAATATCACATGTAGGTCTTCTCCAAGCTTCTCCAAGGTTGAATGAAAAGTTTGACAACTTTAGAGACTTGACAACCTTTCTTCAACTTTTCTTCTTGACAAATCTGCAACCTAGCCCTACAAATCACACACAAGAAGAGGGAAAAATGTTGTGGGGTTAGAGAATAGGGGTTTGCCTTGGTAAAACTCCTTTTTTTTAATCAATCCTTGAAATGAAAGAAAATTTAAAGGGAGAAAGATGAATGAACAAAAGATAATATTGCAACTCACCAAACCCTAGCAATAAGGTGCTGCAATTATGCTTGAAATGGCTCCAATGGATGTGGTCTTTAACTCTTGCTTGATGTTGATAGATCTTGAATGTATCACTTAATTGAAGCATGAACTCTACATCACAATTGTTTGCACAATAAAAAACATAAAGAATGCAATCTTTGACATGATGATTGATGCTTGAAGAATTCTCTCAAATGATTGATAATCTTCCCTTGAATTCCTTGAATTCTCTTGTGAATTCTTGAATGCTTGTAATCTTGCTAAGTGATCTCTCTTGAATGGTAGGTGAAAATATGAGAGAAATAACCTTGTATTTATACTCAATTATGAAATAATTCTTGAAATTGCAACACTACATGCTGAATTCAGATCTAGGAGAATAAAATCTTGCCAAAAATTTGATTTAAATTTGAATTTTGGTCACATAGGACTCATTCACCCAAGGTGGTGAATGAGTCCTATCACACATAATGTATGGGACCAAAAATGAAAAGTGTCTAGAAATGTATCAAACCCGCATCAGAGTGAAAAATGGACCTAGGTGGGACTCATTCGCCCAAGGTGCCAAATGAGTCCCAGACACTAAATTTGGGCAACAAAAGCCAATAATGCCTGAATTATGATTGGTTAATGAATGGTATCGAGATTATACTAAAAAAGATACAATAAATGAGGCTTGTGGATGCAAAATAGGGCCAATTAAAGCATAAGAAAACCCAATTATTAATGAAAATCCTAGATGAATATGAAAATGTGCTAGAACACTTTACAACACTCCAAATAAGGAAAGATTAATGCTAATTATGATTAAAATTATGTTTATTATGCTTATTTAATTCATAAAACCCTAAAAATTTGTGAAAGTGTGTAAGAACAATTCACAATAGTTTAGCAAAGAATCATTGAAATACATTAGTTCACAAGGGCCCAAGACCTAATGTGAATGTGTTATCCACATCACAACACTAAATCAAGGCAAGAATAAGCCAAAATCCACAAGGAGGACCCATTTTTTGACACTACAAAAAGGAAAATAGCCAAGACCTCAAGTCAAATCTTGTGTGTTAGGATTTATAGGGTTGCAGATACCTTGTTATTTAGTACCACATCCTTTTCAAATATATCCAAGTTATTTCATAAGTTTATAACCCTTTTTATAAATCTTTGTCATTGCTTTTGGATCTGATGGTTGGTCATTATTGAGTTCATCAAAGTTTGTTGTGTAATTTGTTGTCTTTTATTCTAAAGTGGTTGAGGTAGATGCTTTCGAAGGGTCTTTTGAATTTTTTTTTGAAATTATCACTTTTTCTTTCCCCTTTTAAGAGTCTTTGTGTATGATCTTGTAGTCTCCCATGAATGTTGGTGTGAAGTCTAAGGAACCCCAATCATCTTCTAATAGCTTTTTGACTTCCTCAATATATTTTTCTTTGTATTTATGTTGTGTGGGTTCCACTTGTGTGATTGGTGTTAATGTTTCCAAAGAATTTTACTTGCCTTTCTCAATATTTAAACAACTATTTGGGTTAGGGTCTTCTTCGAGTATGCATATTTTGTTGTTATAGACATACTTGATTATACGATGAAGAGTAGAAAGCACCCCATTCATTGCATGAGTCCATGGTCTACCTAAAATAATATTATATGAAAGATCATGAGGCATAACATGGAGCGGTGTTTCTAATGTGGCCTTTCCATTTGTAATAGGTAAAGTGATCACACCAAGAAGTTTTTTTCTTATATTGTAAAATCCCATAATAGATAAAGAACCAGGTTGAATGTTGGATTTATCGATGCCAAGCCTATCCAAAAGGGTCACACTACACACATTAAGGATGGAGCCATTATCCACAAGGATTCTCTTTATCCCATTTCTTTTGTATTGAGATATTATTATGAAAGGTTCATTTTTTTTGCACTTCCAAAGGGTGGAGTTCACTTTGGTGGAAAATAATTTCATCATTTATTCCTTGAATAATGGCTTCTATGTTATTTGGTTGCGTATTAGAAGGGATATGAACCTACATAGGAAGGTTGTTTGAAGCATAGTGCGATAATTAGGGGAATTTTGAATTAGGTCCCATGGGGATATCTTTACAGGAGTATTCTTAAGTTGTTCAGCAAAATCATACTCCTTCGCACTATGTGAAGGAAAATGAGGACTAGATAAGATAGGATTAGGAAAAGGTAAGGTTGTTGGGATTAGTTTTTGTGGTTACATATTGTTTCTAGTGTTATATATATGACCAATGGTATTATGTCTCGACTATTGCAAAACATTATTCTTACTTGGGTACAGGATGAATTTGGGTTTATTTTGAGTTTGTGGTTTCTGTGATGGCGAGTAAATAATTATAAGATTCTTAGGATGTCCCACAGGGTATGTAGGAGGTCCATTGATTGAAGGGGATCTAATGGACACTTGCGCATTCATAACCTCAACAATATTGGTTTGATTTATCTCTAATAAAGGGAAATCTAGAATCACCTTTTTACCATCACACAAGGAAGCCACACTACTATTTTCATTTTCTTGCACCATGATATTCTCCCTAGGAGGAGATTTTTTAGGAGAACTACAAACCAAATGTTCTTGACATTCAAGGATTGTTTCTTCTAAAATAACTTCATCACAAGTAGGGGAATGATCTATGGGTGGATTTTCTCAATTATCAATAATTGGGATATTAGGAGAAGGCTCTATTTGATTATCCTTTTCCTCTAAGGTCTCATTCTCTTGTGTCACATTATCTACCTCAGTAGGAAAGATTTTAGGGGATTAATAAATAAGATGTTCATCACATTTTGTGGTAAGGTTTTGTAAATTATATTCATCACAACTAGGGGAGACATAAAGAGAAGGAGAATCATGCTTTCCAATGATTGGATGTTTTTTGTTCAAATAGATCTTGCCAAATGGTAGGAGTATTAGGAAAGGGAGAAATGATATTTTCATGACTTTCAAGTATATCTTCTAACACAAAACTATCGTCTTCATTATGATAAAGGATATTAGGAGAAGATCTAATGTGATTATCATGATTATCTAGAATTACATCCTTATGCCCTATAATGTCTTCCCAACTGGGAAAAGTAGGATTTTCAAAGCTCTCAATGATTAGATCTCCTAACACCAACATTTCTTTGTCACAAATGTCATTTTCATTGTCATTCATGATTGTAGCATTGTCACAAGTAGTGAAAATGTTGGGAGAGGAATGTAAACTAAGTAAGGTGGTGGTAATGATTTCATATTTTAATGTTATACTATCTTCCAAAAGGGAATAAGAAGAAGATAACACAAGACCTTCATGATTCTCAATGATTGCATCTTCTTTCATCAAGATATCTTCATCAGTAAAAGGAGAGGTATTGGGACAAGAAGAATTATGATCGTAATGAATGTCCATGCTTATATCTTCTTCTATTGACATTATTCCCACAAATAGGATAGATAAGAGGGGGTGTAAGTTTAAGGAAAGTGTGAACATGTCCAATCTTTCACATTAAGAGACTCTCATAGCTAGGGAATCCACTGAATGAATGACTAACATGTTTATTGACTAGATTTTTCTTTGCAAACCTCGAAAAGACAAAAGCTAACTTTTTTGAACAATAATCTATGCAATCTCAAAATGTAATGTAAATGGTTAAAATGAAATACGATTTGCATTTTTCAAATAGGGTAATTTATTGATTACACTATGCAATAATCTAAAAATGAAATGTTGTAAATGAAAAATTGGAATTAAGCAATGCATGAAATGGACTAATTTAAGCTAGATTTTATAAAATGCATGAAATAAGAAGTTAACCAACTGAAAGATATAACCAATGGAAGCAAGTAGAAGTACAATTTTTCTTTTTTTGATATTGTAAAATGTAGTTTCAGGGGTGCACTAGGATTGATTCACCCAAGGTGGCAAATTAGTCTGAGTAGGGATTTTTTTTTCAATTTTTTAAGATATTTTTAAGAATTTTAGTTTGCATGATGTATAACCTAAATGAAAATGCAATTTTCAATTTTTTTTCAATGATTTGAGATACAAATTTTTTAACATATATGTACTTTCAGTAATGCAAAATTTTAAAACCCTAGAATGCAAATTAACCAATACAAATCCTAATGCAAGCAAAATCTAGGATTATGATGGAATCCAAATAAAAAAAGAAGGTATTCTAAATGCAGGTTCACCAATATGGAACCTCTTAAAATGGTTTAGGGTATGGTATTTTTATTGTGGTATGATGAATGTATTCACACCCACTATCAAAGAGACTCCACTCAAGGATAATCATAGAGATCTCAATGCAAAGGAGATTTAAATATTGCAATAATGTTTTCCTAGAGGATGAATGATATCTAATGAGGGGTTAACCACCAATTTTAGAATTGGAAAAGACAATGGAATGCAAGTTATAAAAAAAAACCCTAATTGAGTGAAAACTAACCCTAAATGACTTAAAAAGATACAAAAAATGCAATAGAAAGATATGAAAATAAGAGTGTGCACCTAAGACATTGAAGAAGGTAGAATGGATGTCAAGATCACAAAGAAATCTGTTGTTGATGATGAGTAGGACTCATTCACCAAGCTAGTTGAATTAATCTAGTTTATGGGAAAATGTGTAGATACAAGTTTCAGCCAAAAGAGTATCTAAATTTGTAAAAATATCTTTTAGGCTTGTAAAGTGAGACTCATTCACCACTTGTGATGAATCATTCCACTTTTTTTTGCTTAGAAGTTTGGGACTTGATTCCATTCCTCTCAACTTACTCTAGTCTTTTTGATTGGTTTCCAAATCCAAAATTGTAAATTTCCACCTGTAGGTCTTCTCCAAGCTTCTCCAAGGCTTGATGACAACTTTAGGGATTTGAAAAATTTTCTCCAACTTTACTTCTTGAAAAATATGCAATCTAGCCCTACAAATCACACATAAGAAGAGGAAAAAAAATTATGGGGTTAGATAACAAGGGTTTTGCTTGGTCAAGCCCTTTGTTGGTAGTTTTAAACCTTGAAATAAAAGCAAATATGAGTGGAGAATGATGAATGAAAAAAAAAATGTTGAAACTCACCAAACCCTAGCAAGAAGGTGGTGCAAACATGTAATTAATGGCTCCAATGGATGTAGACTTGGAATCTTTCTTGATGTTGATAGATATTTGAATGAAACACTTGCTTGAATCACAAACCCTACATCACAATTGTTAGCTCTAAAATAACATGATGCAAGCAATATTTTAGATGATTATTGACACTTGAAGAAGGCTCTCGAATGCTTGATAACTTAACCTTGAAATTCATTGAATTTTATTGTGAATTCTCAAATACTTTTTTGGACTCTTGAATGCTTGTAAAATTTTCTAGGTGTGAATATGAGTAAAAGAACCTTGTATTTATACTTAATTATTCAATAATTCTCAAAACTAAAAAACTACAAGCTGACATTAGATTGAGGAGAATAAAATCCCACCAAAAATTTGAATTAAATTTTTATTTTGGTCATACAAGAATCATTCACCCAAGGCGGAAATGAGTCCACCCAGGCCTAATTTATGGGACCAAAAATGAAAAGTGCTTAGAAATGTGTGAAACTTGCATTGAGGCCAAAAAGACCTAGGTGGGACTCATTTTCCCAAGGTGGAAAATGAGTCCCAAACACTAAATATAGGCCACATAAGCCAAGAACAATTGAATTATGATTGGTCAGTGATTGGTGTCAAGATTATTCTCGAAAAGATGTAATAAATGAGGCTTGTGGATGCAAAATAGGGCCAATTAAAGCATAAGAAATCCCAATTATTAATGAAAATCCTAGAGAAATGTTAAAATGTGTTACAACACTTAACAACACTTTTAGAAGGCACAATTAAAATCCATTAGTTCACAAGGGCCCAAGATTTAATGTGAATGTGTTATCTACATTACAACATCAAATCAAGGCAAAATTAAGACAAAATCAAAAGGAGGGCCTGAACAAGTTAAAAAAAGTAGAAGGGTTACTTTTTGGGTGACTCCAATAATATATTCATCTCCTATTTTATCAATTATAAATAAAATTATAATATAGCATTATATAATATAAATATATTTTGATTATAATAGTGAAAATTATTTTTTAAAACTTTCACCTCTCCAAAAATTTAAATAATAATATATAAAACCTATATACATAATGTATATAATAATATTTTATATAGAAAAAAAAAAAAGATTATTTAATTATATTACTTTTATATACATATTTATATATGAATATATGTATGTATATATATGTATATGCTTATACATTTAAACATATATGTAGATGGATGTATGTATGTATGTATGTATGCATCTATACATATATGCATTCATGTAGACACACACACACACACACATATGTTGGCATGTGGCTTATGGTGTTGTCATTGATGGTCACCTAAGTCATTGATCTCGTCTGCACTTCAGAATTTGTCCATACTAGGAGATAGAGTGAAGAATAGGGTATCCGACTGAAGTTGAGTTTGTCAATCCATTTGCATTACTAGTTTACCACTTTGAGTTGTGGATCTCAAGGAAGGTCATTGGGTATCTGGAATTTCTTATTCTCGAGTTTTGTGTTGTCGCATCAATTGGTCTACTAGTTAGGAGATCTGGCTAATTGATTTTATGTTAAATAGTGCTAGAAGGCCAACTAAGTGAATGTGGTATGTTGCGTATGTTCACGAATTTTTTTTTTGAAGTATTTTCGGGTTGAGGATTTTATTTTGGGTCCTCCCTATGTTGTGATTGACTTTGGATGGTGTGCATTGAAAATCACTTGTGGATTGAGATGACGATTGGAAAATATTTTATGTTTTATTAAAGCCAACATATGACTGATTAAATATTTTGTTGTAGATATATATAAGTGATCATTTCTATCATTTTGGAATGGAAAATCAAGTGTGCGAAGTATCATTCAAAATTCAAAAGGATATCAGAATGATTATGCATAGTTTCACTTGTGCATAAAAGGGATTTATGATGTGAATGAAAGGAGATAGAGAAGAAGAGAAAAATCAGACAAGTAGGTGAAAGAATGCAACTGATGAGCTTAATTGAAACTATAATAAGACATTTGTAGATGTTATTCCTTTAATTCAATTCTTTAGATAGATTTAATTTGAATGTTCTGTAAGATAGCAAGTCTTCATTTTTGAGCAGTGAGCTCTAGGAAGTGCACCTGAATGCATGTGCATTCCCCTTTTATAAAAAACTTATATTTGAGTACTCAAATTGTGGATTGACCTCCATCGTGGTTTTTCCCTAATAGGGTTTCCATGTAAAAATCCTTGTGTTATGGTGTTGTGGAAGCTTTCTTTATATTCTTGCATCTTTCTTTTTGTTCAATATTGTAAGTGGTTTAAGGATTAGATTAATAAAGTTAAATTTTGTTGAACACTAATTCGGCCCCCCTCTCAGTGCTCCCTAATTCCAACAATTGGTATAAGAGCCTAGTTCCTTGTAAGAAGTTTAACAACTTTAGGTGGATCTTGGAATTTAATGGACTCTGGTAGTCTTCAACAACAACTTTCGGTGGCACTTGATGATCTTGATCAGTCCAACACAGAAGTTTGGGAATTGAAAGAAAATCTTAAGGATGCTGAGAAATTAATTTACACATTGAAGGATCAAATTATTAAGTCCAAGGAGAAGAGAAAGAATCTTTGTGGTTAGATTAAGAGAAAAGAGAGAAAAAACATGGATGATCACTTGAATCAAACCTTGAAATAAATAAGTGAAGAATGTGAAAAGATTTCTAGAAACAATGCTACCATAAATAATGAGATGGAATCTATGGTGATGAAGCTGACTAAGGAGATTGAAGAGAGAAAGAAAAATGCGGAAAATATTGCTCAATCCTTAAAAGAAAGATCTGATGAATGTAACATAATTAATGGATGATTCATTTAGTTGGAGATTGAACTGCAACAATCCAAAAACAATGAAGAAGAGCTTGAAAGATATATTGGTATTCTCAAGGATGTACTTGCTACTAAAAATCAATACAAGGAGAAGTTCAAGATTGGCTCAACTAAGCTTGATGAGCCAATTCAATGTTAGAAGAATGGAAATGACAAGCAAGGTCTTGGATATGAGAAAGGAGAAAGTTTGAGACCTGAACAAAGGAATTTTAGGCAAGGAAATCAGATGAACAAAGCAAAAAGGCATCTGGTAAGACAACCTCATGCTCAAAAGTTTAATGCATACTATTTTTCTTGCAATAAATTTGGTCATATGGTTGCTCATGTAGAAGTAAAGTAAAATCGAGTGATCCATTATTCCCTGGTCAGTGTTTCAATTGCAATAAGTTTGGTCGTAAGTCAATTAAATGTAGAAATATGTCAAATAACTCTGCCAATAAAAGGAATGTTAAATGTTATACCTATGAAAGATTTGGGCATATTTCTAACCATTGTAGATCAAGAATAAATCAATGGAATGACCGATATAGACAAGCAAATGTTGTGTGTTACAATTGAAACAAATATGGTCACATTGCAAGATTCTGCAAAAACAAAAATATCGATAAAAGGGGTTCTGCATACAAAGGAAAAAAATATGCAGGAAGCTGATAAAGAAAAAGGAAAAGTGACTTTGGATGAAGTAAGAGATCAGATGAAGAATAAATGGGTAAGAAAGAATGAGTCAAATGTAGGAAATGGTTCCATATGAGAACTTGATTTTGGTAATTCCTTCGAGAATTGATTTCAGGCCATTGGCCTAGGCGGAGTTTTTCAAGAAAATCCTTTTTCCCCTTGTCCATACTTGGTGCTAGAATGAGGAATATTGTCAACATTTGTATTAATAATTTAATAGATGCATTGGAAAACACTCATAAAGAAATTCAAGCAATTTAGGTCCGTAGAATAATTTTTCTCTTGCTGACTAAGACAATAGGGTATACAGAACACCTAGGGAAAAAAAATTGAATACAAAAAAGGTTAGGTGTGTGAGTTATAAAAAGAAAGTTGGAACCCTCATTTTCCATTTTATATCGAAGAAAATAAGGAGAGCACTCTACATCAAAATTTCAAAAGCATGGAGATAATTCAACGGAAAAACCCTAATCCATGAGGTACTTTTGTTGTACTATGAAATTTCCATTTAATTTGGTGTGCGGTTGAAGAACCTCTTTGATAGAAACAAGACATGAGTACAAAAGGTAAAATGGAATAAGCCAATGGAGTGATAAACCTAGATGAGTATAGCAGTGATAATATTAGAATTGTAAGAAACATGCTATCACTCAATGAATTGAAATGGTTGAAAGAAGCAAAACACAAAATTTTGGATATTTGGAGTGAATTCCCCTATTTCAAGAATGCATGCATAATTGATTAAGTTTATTCAGGGCATATTGAATGATGATATTCTAACTTTGGATAAACCCTACCATATCTTGAGAGAAGTGATTGGAATTGTAACTGGGTTATGCAAAGTTGGGGATGTATCGAGAAAGAAGTCAATTTGAAGTAAAGAAGTGGAAACCCTAACTAGAGTTATTGGAGATCAAAGGGCATTAATAATATCAAAAATGAGAGATTCAGTGACAAGGTACATTGCACATAGAGTATCTTACAATTTTTTTTTAGAAACAAAGAAGGTGCAGCTTCGGCAGGTGTTGTTTACATTTAACACAAGATGATAATGGAAGATCAAGATTTTGACCTTTGCAGATTACTGAAATCTCTATTAATGGAGAACGCACAATTGACAAAGATGATAGATTACCCTTTTAGGTTTGGTACTTTGGTTATATGTCTTGTGATGTATTTTTTGAATTGCTTACCACTGAACAACAATGTAATATGGGAAGAGAGTGAACCAGTTTGCAAGAAAATTTACACACACTCTAACAATTTGGAAAACTGTGATCAAGTATATGAAAGTTTCTTTAAAGGCTTGCTAGGAAATTTTGGCTCAATTGGTTTTCCCCTTCTGGTAAGGGCATTTGAAGGTGGTCTCTCCTTCGATGAGATAGAGAGAAAGAAGAAAAGAGCAAAATAAATCAGTGTTTGTACTCCTCTAGCATGCAAGACTCAAAGAGTTGAAGGGAAAGGAAAAGAACAGGTGATTGTAGATATACCAAATGAAGAATCTGATAAGGAAATTAAGGACACCCAAAGAAAAAAACTAGAAATAGCTGAACCGAAACAAGAAAAGGGAATGATAGAAGAAAGTAAAGAAGAAGGTGATTTAACAAAAGAAGAGTTATTACATCTTATTCATGAGGAAGATGGAATGTAAAAAATTACAAACATATGGTCTATCAGACCTTCATATGATCAAGACTTGATTTTGAACAGACTAAGTGCTCATCTTGTGCACAACCATATTAAATTAGAGAGTTTATAAAATACGTTGCTAGAAGATATGATTGAACTCATCAAGGAAATCATGGAATCTGAGTCTTAGAACAAGGAAGAAGAAGAAATAATTTTACACCTGAGGAAGCAGTATAGATTATCAATCACCAAGCTAAAAAGGCACATGAATGAGCTAAGGCGATTCATAAACATAGAAAACAACATCTACAACTATTGTCTTCGTTGGCCTCATTCAATCAGAAAGTACAAAGAAAAGTTGGAGCAAATTGAAACATAGTTGAACAGTATTGGACAAGACTTTAACATGTTTTAGGATCAAGGTGGTGTAATTAAGAAAAGGATTCAATAATTATAGAAAGAGCATAAAATTTTTCAAAACACCGAAAACAAGATTATTGAAACCTTTTGGAAAGTGAAAGAACTAAGAAAATGTAGACTGGAACAATTGATTGAGATACTGAGGAAAGGAGAGATATTAGAAGAAGCCATCACCATTCTGGAATCCCTTATCAAGATTATTAACTAGACATCTAAAAACAATAGTGTGATCATAAACACTAGGATTGTATTAGAATCATGGAAGAAGTTTCTTCCGGAGATGAAGGAGAAATACAAAATAATCTTCTAACATAAGTAGGAGTTGTATTTCTTCAAAATTGTGAACCGGTTTTTGAATAATTAAGTTTTTGGTTAAAGGGATTACTGTAAGAATTTATTTTTTGTCATTGATGTAAAAGGGTGAGAGAGAGAAATGAAAAATGCCTTATCAGATTCAGGGGGATTTGTGTCAGCTATGACCCTTTTGAAGTCTTGAAGGATTGTAGTATGTTAGTTCTGACACTTAGTCATTTTTCACTAACTGTTACCAAGAATGCCAAAGGGGGAGATTGTTGCATATGGATTTTGGTGTTTTCATTGATGGAAACCTAAGTCATTGATCCGGTCCACACTTCAGTATTTGTCCATATTGGGAGACAGAGTGAAGAACAGGGTATCCGACTGAAGTCAAGAGTTTGTCAATCCATTTGCATTACCAGTTTATTAGTTTGAGTTGTGGATATTAGGGAAGGTTTTTGGGTATTTGGAATATCTTATTCTCAATTTTTGTGTTTTCGCATCAATTGGTGTACAAGTTAGGAGATCCGATTGACTAATTTTATCTTCAATAGTGCTAGAAGACCAACTTAGTGAATGTGGTGTGTTGCAGATGTTCAAGGTGAAATTGTTTGAAGTATTTTTGGGTTGAGGATATTTTTTTGGGTCCTCACTATGTTGTGGCCGACTTTGGATGGTTCGCATTGAAAATCACTTATGGATTGAGCCGATGGTTGGAAAATATTTTTTTTTATGAAAGATTACATATAAATGATTAAATATTTTGTTGTAGATATATATAAGTGATCATTTGTATCATTTTGGAATGTGAATCAAGTGTGTGAAGTATGACTAGTGTGAAATTCAGAAGGATAGTAGAGTGATTATGAATAGTTTCACTTGTGTATACAAGGGATTTATGATGTGAATGAAATAAGACAGAGCAAAAGAGAAAAATTAGACAAGTAGGTCAAAGAATGCGACTGATGAGCTTAACTAGAACTGTAATCAGGCATTAGTAGATTCTATTCCTTTAGTTCAATTCTTCAGATGGATTTAATTTGAATGTTCTATAAGACAGTGAGTCTACATTTCTAAGCAGTGAGCTCTAGACAGTGCGCCTGAATGCATGTTCATTCCCCTTTTATAAAACACTTATATTTGAGTACTCAAATTATGGATTGACCTCCACCATGGTTTTTCCCCTAACAGGGTTTCCACGTAAAAATCCTTGTGTTATGGTGTTGTGGATGATTGATTTAATGTGCTTACATATTTTTTGTTGGCTCAATTTTGTAAGTGGTTTAAAGATCAGATTAATAAAGTTAAATTTTGTTGAACACTAATTCACCCCCCCCTGCTCTCAGTGTTCCTTGATAAAAACAATAATTATATGTGTAGATACCTATATATGTATGTATGCATATACATTTATACATATAATGTAGTATTACTTACATATATATTATATAATATCATTATATTTTTATCCATGTGAAAGTGGTCTTTGGGACCATATGTGCTATATTTAAACTAGGAAAAATACATGGTTGTAATTTCTCTTTAAAGGAGGGTTAGGTATCAAAACTTCCATTGGGACGTAGATTACAAAATCCATCTTGGGTGCTTTATGAAATCCTTCTAGAGGTCTTTTTATTTTTATCAGCTTACAATTAAAAATAAAATTCTTAAGATTATTAATCTTAGAAACATTGAATCATCATACTAGATATAATCTAAATTCTACCTAGACTAATTTCATAATACCCTCCTCCATTATAAATTCCCAATCTACTCCAAGAGAAGGCATAAATTTAGTGAAAAATATCAAGAAATTGATCCCCCACTTGTCTTGGTGCTTACAAAGGGCTTCATTGTAGCATGTAGTGGAGATAATGGCCCACTTGAACTAAATCAAATTATAGCAAGTTATTGGTCTTTAGGTGGAAAATTTAGCATATGATCTATAAGGAAGGGGAAGATTCAAAATAAAAAGGCTCAAATCAATGATATAAACCACAACTACCTAAAATCTAAGCCAAGAATAAAAAATCCAGAATAAGAATGCATAAGATGATAACGTAAATCAAACAAATATCAAAGCAATATCAAAATTCCCATATCAAATTTGGTTGATCTTCCTTTCATCTCCTCCATTCTTTTCAAGTTGCAAACTTGCCCTTGGATTTTGAAGTGTATGAATACCAGACAAGATACACTGACAAGATATCAATAATTTTGGAGATAGTGGTTGTAAAGAAAAAATGAAGAAGGGAAATTTATTTTATAGAAAAGTGTCTCAAATGGAAGCACAAGATCAAAATTTTGGAAGATGCCAAGATCAACAGTTGAGGTTTCATGTAGTACATAGTGGTAGGTGTAGGATGGTGAAATCTTGCACATTGTTTGTGTAGATTCAACCATCCTCATAGAATAACATGGTTCATTTCTCCAAATAAAATGCTAAACCTAGATCAAACATGCATGGAGAAAAGGAAATACAACCTATTCTATTCTATGATGGATTGGTGCCCTCCATGAAGATGTGAGAGAGCCCTTTCCCAATCCCTTTCTAAGCCAAATGAGATAGACAATGAGTTGCTATGAGCTCAAGTTGCCTATAGTTTAGATACCTTCCAATTGTGTTGTAGAAATGAGAGAAGATGCATTGCTTTTATAGAAGAAGTTGAGAGAAGAGAGGCCAAGTTTAGCCAATGTGGGACTAAATCCCCTCCAATAGAATAGAGCCACTTGGCATGATGGGATTGGTCAAAGCTTGTGCAAGTTTTGGCCAATGTGCCCATTCAAATTTGAAAAATGTCAATAAATGCATGTTGTTGAGGGTTTTGGGGGGAATAATCTTTGTTCAAAAAAGTCAAAGATGAGAGTTATTGAGAGAAAATAGGATTTTTAATAAATCAATTAAATTGATTTATTGATGCAAGTGGGTGGGTTAGTTAGGAGTTTAGATTTGACTCTAGTTGAGTCAAAAGCTAGAGAATGGTAATTGTGATTTAGAAGTTAATTAATTTAGATTAATTAACTTAGGGGATTTTAGGGATTTGATATTTGATTTGTTTGATTTATTAAATCAAATAAGAAGAGCCTTAGGAACTTAATTAAATAATTTGATTTATTTAATTAAGCTTGATGAACCTTAGGATTAAATCAATAAATTGTCTTAATTGATTAGCAGAAGAATTGAATGCATGATGTTAGTTAAAGCGGAATGCATAATGTTATTTTTGCATGTCTACATTTTGCCCCTCTTTGAAGCAATGTACTTGTTGCATTGGTTCAAAGAATGATGTTGCCGATATCGAAATTAAAAAATTTCCGATTTTTCGGATGCCCCAGCGAAAAGAAGTACGTTAGTACATTGCCCCCTCGAGAGATCGAGCGAAAAGATACAATTTGAGGTGGATCTCGCGACAAAGAGGTTCAAAATGGATGTATGGATGGTAATGATGATGTAAATGAGATGTTCGGAAGATGCTTAGAATAACAAATCTATATTATTTTAAGCATGTTAAATGATTATGCGATGCATGTGAGATGGATGAGATGGTATGACGTTGTCCTGATATGATGGTATGACATGATTATGTAGAATGAGAATACGGATGCAAGATGGATGCATTGTTAGCGTGAAAGAAGATAGAAGAATGAGAGGGATGAACCCTTAAATCTAAGCAGAATGTAGAAGTCCAATAAGTCCATTAGTCATCGAGACTTTATTGGATATGACGATGAATGATAATGATGTGTTGCTTATCCAGGGATGGGAAAGGAGCATACCTTTCTTTATGTTTGATAACACACGTAGGTGCGAGGCATCAAGGTATTAAGAACCAGGATGGCGTGGCGCCTAGTGTGATGGACTTTGACTTGACAATCAGATAGGAGTACTCTTGTTCACACTTGATAAACATAACCTTATTCAGAATGCAGTTCAGATATTCTAGACATCTCGGGCCAAAACATAAGAAGGCATGCCTTCTTATGTGGTCAACAAGATACCTAAAACATCCTTCCTACAAACAAAACAAAGTATGCGTGACGAAGTTATTTTACAAGAATATCCAACAAGCACAGCAGATAAAAAGATACCGATCGTTGCCCCATTCCTTTCTCTCTAAACCAGTTTTGTTTAGGCATCATCGAGAGGTCCTTGGAATGAGCGCAAAATAAGATAAGTCAAAAAGACCAAAATAAAGTAAACAAACAAGCAAATGTTCTTCGTATCGCTAGCCAGGCTAAACTAATGTGGGGTACCTGATGCTTATGTCCATCGCAGGAAAGCTTCATCCTAGGACATGTAGTGATCAGGGTTTTGGTGAGACTGATTGCGTGATAAGCTATTGATACTCTGAGTTAACCAACTTGCTAACTTACTGACTTAGACCTTCGAGACTTTGACGATTAGGCGTTCACTTTAGAACCTACTAAACTTGCTTCTGACTAACTCACCAAAGGGTGAAAGCGACGATGATTTATTATGAATGATGACAATCATGAGTGAAAGCGAGATGAAATGGATGTACCATTTTGGTTTTTTCAAATGTTTTGAGGCTGTTTTTGGTATTTTTGGAATTTTACAAATGTTTTTGGTATTTTCAAGATTTTCCAATGTTTTTGGTATTTTCAAGATTTTCCAATGTTTTTGGTATTTTCAAGATTTTACAACGAACAGACTAACTTAAAGACCTATCCTAGGGGTCTCGGGAGCTCATCCATAGATTAGCCTTGCCTACGTTATATACGCAGAGACCACGTAGTTCGACTGGTGGTGGACTGACTTGATGATAATATGGACAAATGGATTGCCATTTTATTGCCTAAAGGACTGACTTAAGATGCAGACTAGATGGGCAAACAGATTGCCAATGCGACGGACGCCTAAAGGACTGACCCAACCGTCTCGGGGGATGATCAAAGATCAACCTTGCCTACGTTCAAGCTCAGAGACGACGTAGTTCGACAAGGTAGAAAAAACTGACAAGACTAAATGATGAAATTTTTGAAGATTTTCTGATATTTTGACATGTTTTTGGATTTTTGATGATTTTGGATGTTTTTGGTTTTTTGAATGAGTTTTCTGAATGTTTTTGGAATTTTTTGATGAATTTTGAAAAAGATCACGAGAATATACACGAATCCGATCCGATGTTGCGAGAACGTGCCCCCAGTGTGGTGTGGTAGACTACTTCGATAAAGGCAGGACAGACTGACCTTTGAAATGCCAAGTAGTTCCAATGGTGGAATATAGTACAGATACCAACGCAGGCTATGGTATGGATGCGAGCGGATAAGTGGAATGTGATGGAGTGGATGAGTTGTGCAGATCCTGATAGATGGGGAAGGTACTTTATTTACACTTGATGCCTGTTTGCCAGGTTTTCACCAAGGTATTTGCCCAAAGTGCCACCGAAGTGGTTTTCACTAGAGGACGATTTTTTCTCTTTACTATTTTTCAATCCTTTTCTGATTTTTTTTTTTTTTGGATTTTTTGATCTTTTGATTTTTTTTGTTGTCACCAAGATGCCTGTTTGCCAGGTATTCATCGAGATAACCATTTTTTCAGGACTTTTTCTGATTGTTTTTGTATTTTCTGGTTCTATACCTTGCAATGTTTAGGCATAAAACTTTTTGAGATGAGAGCTATTCAGAGGCTCCTGCAGAGGCTCGCCTTCTGGTGTTGCTAGTTGATATGCCCCTGATGTGTAACTTGCAGTGATGACGAAAGGTCCCAGCCAGTTGGGCTCAAATTTTCCCTTTGTATCTGGATTTGGCACGTTCTTTTGGTTTTCTTTCAGCACGAGGTCACCAACTTGGAAAGTGCGTTGTCTGATGTTCTTGTTGTAGCTCCGTTTTAGGCGATTCTGGTACACTTGTAGATGATTAAGGGCATCCATGCGCCTTTCATCTAGTAATTCCAGCTCATTGAGTCTTGTGACCCTGTATTCCTCATCTGTGATAAGGTTTTGCAGTGATATCCTTAGTGATGGGAGCTCGATCTCAATGGGGAGTATGGCCTCTGATCCGTAGACCAGAGAGAATGGGGTGGTGCCTGTTGGCGTGCGGATGCTAGTGCGGTAGGCCCATAAGGCGGATTTAACTGCAGATGCCAGTCACGACCAGAGTCATTGACTGTTTTCTTGAGGATTTTCAAAATGGTTTTATTTGTAGCTTCTGCTTGGCCATTGCCTTGTGGATAATATGGTGTGGAAAAGCAATGCTTGATTTTGAATTTTTCACATAAGTCACGGACATCCTGATTCTTGAAGGGTGTCCCATTATCAGAGATAATGGATTGGGGGACACCGTACCGACAAATGAGGTAATTCAGGATAAACTTGGATATCTGCTTTCCGGTGATGTAGGTCATGGGAATTGCTTCGACCCACTTAGTGAAGTATTCGGTGGCGGTGATAATGAATTTATGGCCATTGGATGAGGTGGGTGATATTTTACCAATGAGATCAAGCCCCCATTGTGAAAAGGGCCAAGGTGTAACAATAGGATGCAGTTCTTGAGCTGGTGCATGAATAAGATCTCCATGCTGTTGGCATTGCAAGCATTTTCTGACAAAATTGTGTGCCTCTTTTTCCATCGTCGGCCAGTAGTACCCTGTTCTTAGCAACTTTTTAGCCAAGGTCATACCACTTGAGTGTGACCCACACGTGCCATTGTGTACCTCAGTTAGAGCAGTCAGGGCTTCCTCGGGTTTTAAACAACGTAACAGGGTTCCATCGGTACTCCTACGAAAGAGGGTCTCTCCTAGGATGACGAATCGTGAAGTTCTTTTGATGAAAGTGCGTTTTAGGTTTGGGGTGATGTCAGTGGGGAGGATTCCTAACTTTAGGTAGGTGTATATATCATGATACCAAAGATCACTGGGACCAATGAGTTCACATGCATATTCTGACTCTAGTATCTCGAATGTGGGTACGAGAAGCTGCTCTACGAGGAATTCATGTTTCGAGACGTTACGAGGGATGTCGAGTAAGGATCCAATTGTCGCCATTGCATCAGCTGCTCTGTTGTTTGTCCTTGGTATCTGCTCAAAGGTAATATCGATAAAAGATTCCTTGAGGCTTTCTACCACCTTCTTGTATGGTGTGAGCTTATCGTCCTTGGTTTGGTATTCGCCGTTGACTTGGTTGATGATAAGTTGCGAGTCGCCATAGACTTTTATGTTAGGTTTTCAATGGCAAATATCTAAAAGCTAAATGCAGATTTTATCAATTAAACCAGAAGTAAAACACACAGAAAAATAACACAGAGAATTTAACGTGGTTCACCCAATGTGGGCTACATCCACCAAACCGCAGCCATCCAATGATTTCATTAACCAGTGTAAAACCCTATTACAATATCGCGAATAATCGCTTGTTTCTTATAATACTGTAACTCTATCCTAAACCCTTTATAAATTAGGGTTATACAAAATCGGGGATTTTTCCCTTTTTTGTGATTTTTCCCTTTTTCAGTAATTTCGCGAAAAAGCAGGCCAAAAATTTTTCTCGGGGGCTACCGCCCCCGAACCCCTGCCGGGGCCCAGCCCGGCCCCGGACCCCGGCGAGGATACATGAAGAGTGTACAGTATAGAATGATCAGTCGCCACATACCAACAATCTCCCACTTGGAGACTGATCAGGCTCCACACCTAAACAATCTCCCACTTGGAGACTGAACCTGGACGACACCGCTGCACTTACAGCTCCCACTGGAAATAAGCACCTTGGATCCTGCTGCTTTCTTATACTTTAATTCAACCTTGAAGGCCAACCGAAGCTGAAGAGGAGCTCAGCTTCTCCCTTATCACCGCCTTAGTAAACATATCCGCTGGATTTACATCTGTATGTATCTTTGCCAACTTTACCTGTCCATCCTCCATCACTGACCGAATGAAATGATACCTCAACTGTATGTGTTTGGTTTTAGAGTGCAAAGCAGAATTCTTTGCAAGATGTATAGCACTCTGGCTGTCTGTAAACAAGTAATTTTCAGCCTGTTGTTTTCCCAACTCTTCCATGAAAAGTTGCATCCATATCATCTCTTTTGCTGCCTCTGTTGCAGCCACATACTCTGCCTCTGTGGTGGATAAAGCAACCACCTTTTGCAATCGAGATATCCAACTTACTGCTGTCCCACCAACGGTAAATACATAACCTGTGGTACTCCGCCTGGTATCAATATCCCCTGCCAGATCTGAGTCAACATAGCCTTTTAAATCTGTATTAGATCCCTCAAAACATAAATGTTTATCTGGTGTACCTCTCAAATACCTGAGAATCCATTTCACTGCATTCCAATGCTCAATTCCTGGATTACTCATATACCGGCTAACAACTCCTACAGCATGTGCAATATCTGGTCTCGTGCATACCATGGCATACATTAAACTACCTACAGCTGAAGCATATGGTACCTTGGACATTTTTTCTTCCTCCTCTTGTGTCTTTGGACACATATCCTTAGTCAATTTTACATGACTGGGCAAAGGTGTGCTGACAGCTTTTGCATTCTCCATATGAAATCTCTGCAACACCTTTTTAACATAATCAACCTGAGATAAAAACAATTTCCTATTTTTCCTATCTCTTGTAATCTTCATACCAAGGATTTGTTTTGCTGCCCCCAAATCCTTCATAGCAAATGAATTTGCTAACTGTTGTTTTAACTCCTTTATGTGATCCATGTTAGACCCCGCTACAAGCATATCATCAACATATAAACATAAAATAATGTAGCTATCTTCACCTAGCATCTTAAAATAAACACAATGGTCTGAATTACACCTATTGTAACCTTGCTCAGCCATAAAACTATCAAATTTAAGATACCATTGTCGAGGTGCTTGCTTCAAGCCATATAAGCTTTTCTTCAATCTGCACACTAGTTTCTCCTTACCTTTGACCTCAAATCCTTGTGGTTGTTCCATATAAATTTCCTCTTCCAAATCACCATGGAGAAAGGCAGTTTTAACATCAAGCTGTTCTAAATGTAAATCTTCAACAGCCACAATACTTAACACAGTACGAATAGAGGTCATTTTAACAACTGGAGAAAATATTTCATCAAAATCAATACCTTGTTTCTGTGCAAATCCCTTTACAACTAATCTGGATTTAAATCTTTTCTTACCTCCATCCTCCTCTTTCATCCTATAAACCCATTTGTTTGCTAAAGCCTTTTTACCTGCAGGCAACTTGCATAATTCCCAAGTTTGATTTTTCAGCAAGGAGTCCATTTCTTCTTCCATTCCATGCTCCCACTGAACCTTGGTATCCACCTGCATAGCTTCATGATAACATTCTGGTTCACCAGCATCAGTTAATAGAATAGAGTACAAAGAGGGAGAAAATCTTTCTGGAGGTCTACTTAACCTTGAAGATCGCCTAACATTCACTGGAGTTTGTGGTATTTCTTGTTGTTGCTGTTGCGGAGCATGAGGAACCACTGGAACATTGGTGTTTGTAATATCATCCAGCACTGCATAATCCTGTTCTTTCTTCTCATGCTGCTGCAATAGATCTTTGTACAACATTTTCTCATTGAATATGACATCCCTGCTTCTCACAATTTTCTTATTTTCAAAATCCCAAAGCCTATAACCAAATTCATCTATGCCATATCCAACAAATATACATTTCTTTGATTTTGCATCAAGCTTGGTTCTATTTTCAGAATCTACATGTGCAAATGCTTCACAACCGAAGGTTTTCAGAAAAGAATAACTCACCTTCTTACCTTTCCATGCTTCCTCTGGAATACCACAACCCAAAGGATTAGATGGACCTCTATTAATTAAATAAACAGCAGTGTTTACAGCCTCTGCCCACATGTTTAAAGGCAACCCGGCATGCAATCTCATAGTCCGTGCACGCTCCATTATTGTTCTATTCATGCGCTCAGCCACTCCATTTTCCTGTGGAGTCCTTGGAACCATTTTCTGCCTACGAATACCATTAGAGGAACAATAATCTTCAAACTCTTTGCTGCAATACTCACCACCATTATCAGATCTGAGACATTTCAACTTTTTACCTGTCTCATTCTCAACCAAGCTTCTCCATTTTTTAAAAGTTTCAAATACATCAGATTTCTGCCTAATGAAATAAATCCATACCTTCCTAGTTGCATCATCGATGAATGTGACATAATAATGAGAGCCACCGAGAGAAGATACCTGAGCTGGTCCCCATACATCCGTATGCACAAGCTCCAATTTCTCATCTTTCTTTTGTTTCCCATCCTTGAGAAAACTAACTCTCTTTTGTTTGCCATACACACAACTTTCACAGAAATCCATGTTAACACATTTTAGACCTGGTAAAGCATTCTTTGAATGAAGTACTTTCATACCTTTTGCACTCATGTGACCAAGTCTGTTATGCCATAGTACTGATTCAGAATTCGCAGCAACTATCTGATTTTCTTCCTGCTGAACTGCAGCAACTGTTCCTGAACATTGATTTTTATCTGCAATAGCTAAAGTAGAAGGAACAGTATGACCTGTACAAAGATATAAGGTGCCTACTTTCACACCTTTGCTACTACTAAGGCACCTTTTGTAACCACCTTTTGTAACCTTCCAATTTTTATCACTAAATGTAACAACACAACCTTCATCATCTAGTTGCCCTGCAGAAATTAAATTTCTTTTTAGCTTTGGAACGTGCCTTACCTCATGTAGTAGCCAATGATTCCCATTCTGCAACTTGATCTTGATTCTTCCCTTTCCAACAATCTGACAAGGTTCATTATCTCCCAAATAAACTAGCCCAAAATCCCCTTGGACATAATCAAGAAAATAATTTCTATGGGGCGTAGCATGAAATGAAGCCCCTGAATCTAACACCCAAGAATCATCAACATTATCAAGAGAAAGAATCAAAGCATCCTCATCAGATTTATTACTTACCACATTTGCCTCTTTATTTCCTTCCTGTTTGTCTCCTTCTTTATTTTTTCGAGACCAACAATCTTTCTTTACATGCCCTGACTTACCACAGTACCAGCAATCCCTCTTGTCTCTAGATTGGGACCTTCTATCCCTTGATTTTCCTCGTGACTTCCCACGACTCCCAAAATTGTTTCGTCTCTCATTTGTTCTGCCCCTGCTTTCTGCATTCAAAACACTGCCTGATGTGGATGTTCCACCTGAGCTTTTCCTACGAATTTCCTCGCTCAAAATAACACCAACAACATCATCAAATTTCAATGTATTTGAACCAGAAACAGAATTGCTAACCGCCATTACCAAGCTATTCCAGCTTTCAGGCAAAGAACACAAAATCAAAAGAGCCCTAACTTCTTCATCAAAGTTAACTTTTACAGAAGTTAATTGACTGGTAACCGTATTAAATTCATTCAAATGATCAGTAACTGATCCACCTTCTACCATTTTCATATTAAATAAGCGCTTCATAAGAAATACCTTATTCGAAGCGGAAGGCTTTTCATATAACTTTGCTAGGGTTTCCATCAACTCTAGAGTTGTCTTTGCTGTTGTGATATTGAACGCCACCGATTGTGCCAGGCATAAGCGAATACTGCCAAGTGCCTTTCTGTCCAAAATATCCCAGTCCTCATCCGACATTGCTGTAGGTTTCTTGGTTTTCCCTTCCAATGGCCGCCATAAATCCTTCTGATAGAGATAGTCCTCCATCTGCATCTTCCATAACTGATAGTTCTGCCCATTGAACTTATCAACCTTCATCTTACCCTCGTCTGCCATTGCTCCCACTTAACCGTGAGACTCCCACTCAACCGTGAGACTTTCCTGCAAACGATAATTGAAAAACAACTCGCTCTGATACCACTTGTTAGGTTTTCAATGGCAGATATCTAAAAGCTAAATGCAGATTTTATCAAATAAACCAGAAGTAAAACACACAGAAAAATAACACAGAGAATTTAACGTGGTTCACCCAATGTGGGCTACATCCACCAAACCGCAGCCATCCAATGATTTCATTAACCAGTGTAAAACCCTATTACAATATCGCGAATAATCGCTTGTTTCTTATAATACTGTAACTCTATCCTAAACCTTTATAAATTAGGGTTATACAAAATCGGGGATTTTTCCCTTTTTGTGATTTTTCCCTTTTTCAATTTCAAAAGGTGCAGGCTCAACCTCTCGCTGGCCACTTCGAACTCTCGCGGGGCCCGCCCGCTCGACCCCGTAGGATACATGAAGAGTGTACAGATAGAATGATCATCCACATACCAACATTTTAGTGCCATGATTCGCCATTGTGCTGCAATCTTGAGTCCTATGGTCAAAGCCTCATATTCTGCTATATTGTTCGTACAAGGGAATGCCAGCTTGTATGATCTAGGTATGCAGTCTCCTTGCGGCGTGATGAAAAACACACCAGCTCCTGACCCATGTTGTGTGTGAGAGCCATCAAAGTATAGCTTCCAGTGGTCTGTTGCATCAAGGTTAAAAAGGGACTCATCTGGGAATTCTGATATGAGTGGATTATCTGTGTAGAGGGGAGCTTCTGCCAGCTGATCCGCAATGACTTGTCCTTTTATGGCTTTTCGTTCTACATACTCGATATCATGTTCAGATAATATCATTACCCACTTAGCCATTCTACCTGTAAGTGCTGCTTTTGTCAATAGGTACTTTAGAGGGTCTATTTTGGCAATCAACTTGATTTGGTGCGCTAGCATGTAGTGTCTGAATTTCTGAGCCGCAAATACCAATGCTAGGCAAGCTTTCTCTATTGACGTGTAATTGAGCTCATGTCCCACCATTGTTCTGCTGATGTAGTAGATAGCCCGCTCGGTTCCCTTTTCATCATGTTGGGCTAAAAGGGCCCCCAGGGCGGCTGTTGTTGCAGAGATATATAGGATTAGTGATTTCCCCACAATTGGTGGCATCAATACAGGTGGTGTAAGTAGATATTCTTTTATTTTGTTGAATGCTTGCTCGCATTTGTCATCCCATCTGAAAGCTACTCCCTTGTGAAGTAGGTGTGAATAGGCAATCTGTTTATCTGCCAATTGTGCTATGAATCTTCGGATGGACTGGAGTCTTCCTTGCAATCCTCTTAGTTGTTTCAACGTTCTTGGTGCTTTCATTTCAAGGATTGCTTTTACCTTTGCAGGGTCTACCTCTATCCCTCTCATTGAAACTATGTATCCTAGCAGCTTCCCTGATTGCACCCCAAAGACACACTTCTTCGGGTTGAGTCTAACCTTATATTGTTCGAGCCTGTCAAAGATAGCACTTAGAGTTGCTATATGGTCTTGTTTCTTCTTTGATTTAGCAAGTATGTCATCTACATAATCTTCGACTGTTTTGTGGATCATGTCGTGGAAGATTAATGTCATGGCTCTTTGATAGGTAGCTCCTGCATTCTTCAACCCAAATGGCATTACATTCCAGCAGTAGGTGCCCCATGGACATGTGAATGCTGTCTTGTGTTGGTCTTCTTTTGCGATCAATATCTGATTGTACCCCGAGAAACCATCCATTAGGGAAAGCATCTCATGTCCGGCCGTCATATCCACTATCATGTCAATGTTGGGTAGTGGAAAGTCATCCTTGGGACATGCTTTGTTTAGGTCTCTAAAATCAGTGCAGATGCGGATGCCCCCTTTCGGTTTTGAGACTGGTACGAGGTTAGATACCCATTCTGATAGTCAATCGGGCGTATGAAGCCAACATCCAGAAGTTTCTGTAGCTCAATCTTTACAAGCAAGGCTATTTGTGGGTGCATCTTCCTTAGCTTCTGTCTGACTGGTTTTGCTCCGGGGTGAACGGCCAAATGATGCACTACTACTTCAGGATCCAGGCCTGGCATGTCTGCATAGGTCCACGCAAAATTTACCTTTCTCTCCTTTAGGAAAGCTGCTAGTAGTTTTTGTTCTTCTTCTAGGAGGGATTCTGCATAGAAGGTAATTTGTGGTTCTGATTCTGTTCCTAAGTTGACCGGGTTGCACTGTTCTGCCAATACTGTTGACTTCTCCTGGTGTAGAGCAGTAGGGGGGAGATTGAATCCTTCATCCTCTGGTGCCTCAGAGAGGTTTTCGCCATTGGATGCGTCCTTTATTTTTACTATTTTATGGTTAGAGAGTGTCACAGTGTGGTTTTCACTCAATAACTCTGAGTTTATTCTCGATCTTTTTCTTTTGCGACTGAAAGACTCAATCGTCTCCCCATAGTATGCTTGTGTGTCTAGAGTGATATCAAATCCTGCCTTGTGATCTCCACATGGAACAGTATCCCTTAGTCCCATGAATTCGGAGAGAGCCTCATCATTTTCGAATGAGTCTAGAATCGGCGGTCCCCGTTGGTCGTGATCGATGAGTTGGGGGTATACTAAGTGGATTTGGTGGGTTTGTTGGATTGGCTCAGCGGGTGAGACATTAATCATCAATAAGGTGGAATCTTCAAAGAGCCTAGGTAGGCCACCTATGGTGTCATCGCCATCACTGCTGCTACAAACGTCAGTTATGTCAAATGTGAAGTTATCGAGAGGTAGGCCTGTGGACACGGGTAATCTAAGATTAGTTGTCGAGACCCGAGGAGAGGACCTGACTGCCCTATTAGGAACACTTCTGCCACGCATAGTTATACTCGGAGGGGTACAGCCGAGGCCAAGGTTCTGCGTTCTTCTTTCTACAATGATGGGCTCCAACCGTCCATCGCTATTTCTTCCTAGGCTTTCATTCCTGTTATAGCCCATGCCGAACATCATTTGTAACCCTCTGTTTGTTTCCTCCATGGGTAGGGTGGGAGTGGGTCTTTCATCTTGGTACAGAGTGTTTGTGATGTCCTCCTCGTCCACATTTTCCTGACTGAGATCCCCCCAACTGTGGAATCCAGAGGGTTCTGTTCTAGTGCGGACAGGTGTTTGAGTCAATTGTGGTTGCCCATGTGATCTAGGAGATTGTGGTAACTCTCCTACAACAAAAGCATTTCTCTTCATTCTATAATCACCGCATCCATTGTCCTGTATCATGTTCTTGATCTCGGATATGTCGGGGATGGCGGGTGTCTCTGTCGCAGAAGTGGAGGCGAGATTAGCTGGGTCTATGTATGAAGTGGATGGTCCTTCATCATTTTTAGGTACTTGAGGGATCTTGTAAAACTTGGCTTCCAAGTTTTTGCAATAGGCGAAGGGTTCGGGATCCCCATATATGGTAACCTCCTCATTTTGATATGAGAACTTAATGCACTGATGATAGGTTGAGGCCACTGCCTTCATTCCGTGTATCCATGGGCGTCCCAGGAGGATGTTGTATGGCAAATCAAGGTCAAGAACTTGACAAGTTGTTTCCATGGTTGCTGGCCCCACTTGGATGGGGATCTTGATAGTGCCCTGAGACACTCTTTCTTGGTCATCATATGCTCTTATGGTGATACTTTTGTTTTTATTGATGGAATCCTCGGCGAATCCCAATTTCTTTATAAGTTTCAGAGAACAAATATTAAGACCTGCACCACCATCTACCAGGACTCGCTTGACTTTCTTTTTATGAACTAGGATTTGGAGGTGAAGTGCCCGGTTATGAGATGGCTGCGGGGGGAAATCTTGGTCCGAAAATGTGATGAGATTCGGGGTAACGATGTTACCTACCATAGCCTGAAATTGCTCTGTGTCAAGGGTAGCAGCGACGGTAGAGGCAGCTAGTGCTTCATCCAGGATCTGTCGATGAGCGGCGGAGATTTTTAGTAATTCCATGATGGATATTTGTGCGGGTGTTCTCTTCAGTTGGTCAATTACATTGTAATCATAGGGGACGGCCTTTGTGTTGGTAATGGGGGTCTTAGCAGGTGCCCCGGCAATGGTAACTTTTCCGCCTCGTGTGGTGACTCCACAGTCATTGTTGGTTCCCTTGATATTTATGACAGTGACCAACTCGTCGACACATCCGACTATCTCCTCGTATACTAGATTGGCACTAGCATACTTTTGTTTACCCTTATTATTCCCTTGGTTATTTCCCTGATTATGATTCGGCATCGGATTCGTGTAGATTTTTAGGTCTTGGTTTCCGGCCGGCTGCTCGATGTTGATGACCTTATCCTCAATGAGGTCTTGGATGATGTTCTTGAGTCTCATGCAGTTGGCGGTGGTGTGTCCTTTAACTTTGTGGAAGTCACACAGGAGATTCTCGTTGTACCACGGCGGTTTGGTCATGGGCTCTGTGTATTGTTCGGAGTTAGAAATTTTGATTAGGTTTTCTTTGACCAATTTCTTCATGACAGACTCAATCGATTCGCCAAGGGCTGTGAACTTCCTCTTGGGGGGAAACTTGTTGCGGGGAGGTGGTCCTCCTTGATTACCCACATTGTTGACTTGGCTGGTGGAAGGTGGTTGTGACTGTGCTACTACCGCATTAGCCTGCATATTGTTGTGATTATGAGTTTGCGGATGATGATTTTGGGTATTTTGCTTAGGAGCACTGATGACTACCTTAGCATCAACCACGCCGTCGTTCGTGATATTTTTGTTCCTCGACCATGTTCGAGGTTTATCATTGTAGTTGTTGGACGGGCGGTTATCCTGCGGTGGAGTGAATGTAGGTGCGCCTCCTCGCGCAGTAAGGGCTCTTTCGATGTTGAGCGCCTTTGGAATTAGTTGATCGTAAGATGTGATGCACTGCATTTTTAGGTAGAACGCCAGGTTTTCATCTAAGTTGGCTATGATGGTGCAAACTTGTTGTTCCTCTGGCATGGCCCACTTGCTCTGATTGGCCTTGGATCGCCATCTTTGCAAGAAGGATGCAAATAACTCTCCTCTTCTTTGTTTGAGTGCAGATAGTTCTTCTAAACTGACATCCGCACCCATATTAAAAGAGTAATTTTTAAGGAAAGCCTCCACAATTTCCTCGAATGTTTTAATGCCCGTAGGTAGGCGAGAAAACCATTCCATAGCTGGACCAGTCAGGCTTCGGGGAAAGAGCCGCATTAGATACGTGTCATCATATGCGACTTCCATGCAGTGCACCTGAAATTCCCTGACGTGGTTTTCAGGGTTGCCCATTCCATTGTACCTATCAAATTTGGGGATCTCGAATCCCTTTGGAAATGGTACCATGGTGAGACTCCTATCGAATGGATAAGGGCACAAGTTTCCTGGTGTCCTTGTGGTTTTTCCTGCTTGCAAGTCCAACACCTGCTGCGAAAGCAATTTGATCTGTGTTGCGACATCCTTGCTTGGGTCGGGGGGCGGGATGAATGAGTGGTGAGGTGTTGGAGGTGTTTGATGGGTGGGGAGCATACTGGTCGGTGTTTGCTGCGAGCTTGGTTGTACGTTTAGGGCTTGTTGGTAAGCTTGCATTTGTGCCAACAACGCTTGTTGTTGATCTTGCTGTTGCTGTTCCAATAGCGCTTGCTGTTGGTCCATCTGCTGTTGTTCCCATGAAGCCTGCTGTTGGTCAAGTTGTTGCTGAGCTAGTAACGCTTGTTGTTGGTCTAGCTGCTGTTTTGCCAACAATGCTTGTTGTTGGTCGAGCTGCTGTTGTGCCAATAAAGCTTGTTGTTTAGCTTGGTGTTGTGCCTGAAAGTCTTGCAGGGCTTGGTGGTAGGCTTGCAGGTGGATTGCTTGCAATTGCACTTGGTATTGAGCTTGTGTCTTTTGTTGGGCTTGAGCTTGAGCTTGGGCTTGAGCTTGCGCTTGCGCTTGTGCTTGTGCTTGTGCGGCTTGTGCTTGAGCTTGAGCTTGTGCTTGTGCTCCGCGCTTGTGCGGCTTGTGCTTGAGCTTGAGCTTGTGCTTGCGCTTGTGCTTGTGCTTGCGCTTGTGCGGCTTGTTGTTTTTGGAGTGCCTTTTGGCAGGCAGCTTGTTGTGCGTTTTGCAACATGATGGAGAATGAATTAGTCGTGTTGTGCTTTGGCGGTGGGATTGGTGGTGGAGCAGGAATCATGCCAACTGTCGTGGCGGGTGGAGGGATTGCGGTTGTGACTGTGATTTGGGTTGTGGGCGGGGTGGTTGAGACAATTGGTCCTTGATGAGGCATGCTTTGGGAGACTTGAGGACCAATCGATGCATTAACCGTGGTGATAGGAATGGTTGTGATTTGTTGCGAGGATATGGGCAAAAGAAGCGGGTTCAAAGTGGTGGTCAGATTGCTTGGATTAGCAAAATTTTCGATGGTTAAAGGTGGAAGACCTATTCCAGGAGGCGATGCAGATGTGAAAGGAAGTGGGGGAAGGGATGACGCACCACTTTGGAAAGAGAAGGGATTGATAGCTTCTGTCGTTCCGAGCAAACCAACTTCTTCATGCGGTGGGGGATTTGGTATGTTCAATTGATAAGCTGGTGTGGCATGAAATGAGGATGAACCAGCGAGATTATGAAATGTGAGTGGGATGTAAGGGTGAAATGAGTTTTCCGGAATAAATGTAGGGGTGATGATTGTTTCTTCATTAGCCACAAGGCGGTGTTCTTGCAATTCTTGGAACATGGCACTCCCCTTGTTCACAATCGGGGAGGTTGGTGTGATGATTGAGGTGATGCAAGGTACTTCTTGATTGATGTTTGACAACGGGGATGCAACTGCACTAGTGCTTGTGTTAAGGTTGGGAGGGGGCATGTCCCCTCCTCTTTCTATTGAATTTATGCATTTGAACATAGCACTAACAATTTTATGGTTCTTAGGATTTTGAATCATTTCCATGATTTCCTCTGGTGTCATCCCTATGTCTTCATTTATGTCGTCCTCTTGATGACTCTCCTCTTGAAGATTTTGTGATGATACGGGAGAGTTGCTTAGGGGATTGCTTGATCCTGCTAGGTTCACTTCGATATTTAGATGATTCATGTCCATAGAAGTTGATATGTCTCTGATATTCTCCATGTCCTTCTTGTGTTGAGATCTTGTTTGGACCATAAAAATAGGGATTTGTTCGATCCTAATCCTTTAAGTCCAAAAAGAGAAGAACTAGGGTAGATAAAAGATCAAAGATGGTGATGATGATGATGGGTTAAAACGGATGAGATGAGTGAATGAAACCTTTGGAAAACTTTTTGAATATATGTGCTAAACTTTGAAAGGGCTTTTGATTTGATTTGAATGTGATAATTTGACTAGATGCGTTAAGTCAAACAAGATTGGTTGTGAAGTTGTTTTCCCTAGGAAGTTGTGTTATCCTAAGGGAACTTGCACAAAAATGGATGAATTGACAAAGTGTGTTATGCCAATGTTTTGGAGAACTAATAGACTTTAAGAAGTTGTGTTATCTCAAAGAAAATTTGTTCAATGATTTGAGACTATATTGGCTAAGTGTGTTAAGCCAAGATATGATGATGTTGATTTAGCCCTCTAAGTTTAGTGTGATGTTTGATTCTAGAGTTCTCAAAAAGGTTTGATGATGAAATGAGACTTTGATTTGATGGATGAATGAATGGGAATGACAACTTTAATCTTGAACCTTAACCTAGATGTGACTCTCTTTCTACAAAACCTCGGTGTTGAAGAACACGCTTGACTTCCTATGGGAGAAATGCAAATCTTTGAAACAATTCGGGATTTTGTTGACAATAAAATGCATATAATGCTGGATTGTTCCTTGAGGCTTTTCTGTAAAAGTTATAAACCAATCTTTCCCTGAATTCGAAAAGTCTCTCAAGACGCTCCTCACGAGCTTTTAGACTAAGCTTCTTGAACTTTGGTTTTGGGATTTTGATCTTGCGGGAAATCATGTTAGAAAACACATGTGTAATCCAATTTGTCTTTTTATCTTGGTTAAATGAGGTTCTTTTTATCCAAGACACTTGCTTGCTTAGGTTTTCAAACTATATGTCTAATGTCCCATTCTCTTTCTCATCCCACAATGTCCTTTGTGTGGAAATCGAGGAAAATAGGGCAAAAGTTCCTTATGTTTATCCTTATTGGAAACAAATGATGATAGAATTTGCACACTTAGAAACCTCTAGGAATGTGATTCCTAGGGAAAGCAAGAGTGGGCAAGTTCGTCAATAGGTATTTGTTCCCCACAAGGTGTTTGAAATTTCAAGGTTTTTGTGTATGTTTGTTTTCCAAATGTTTTCAAGATCAAGCAATGTGTTTTTTCCAAGCACTTTCACACTCTTAGGTTGATGAGACAATACCTTGTTGGGTTCCCACTTGGATAAATCCAGCTGCGCATATCTTGTGCGAATGGCTAAATGCTTGACCACACTGGCTCCCCTCCACGGCACTCACTTATTCGGGTCAGCCAAGCATTAGTACCCATGAATCTCCCATGGCATACTTTCCATTTCCACAACAAGACCGCATGTTACGTGGGGCGGCTTCAAAGGACATAACCTTTTGCACCAACAAGATAGACAAGGTTTTGGCCAATTTCTAAACAAGGGGTTCTAATTCGGGCATTCCGTTCATGGGGGATTATCCAACATCGGCGAGAGTCCATTGCTGTCCATCTCGTCGGAATAATCCTCGTGATTCTTGAACTTTCCTCAAGAATCCACACTTATATACCGGTTGGAAGTCGCTTGGCTTTAGCGTGTTCCCGGTTGGGTCGTTCCCTTGGGTGATTACTTTTTCCCACAAGGCAGGCCCTCTAAGATAAACAAAAGCGAGCTAACATATTCCGTCGTTCACACAACCTTCGTTGAAAAACAAAGGGGAGAACCTCCGCAATATATCGTGCTCACACTCGCATGATTTGTTCAATTTTTAGATCCCAAATTGAAGTGTGGAGGCAATCTTTTATGCAACTTAGGGTCATCAAAAAGACTTTTGATTCTCAAGATCGCCGTGAAGCGCGAGAGAAGCGCATACGCCCTTTTAAATGACACTACTTTGCAAAAAAGTTTACAAAACACAAAGTACACATGTTCAATTTTAAATTCCTCAAAGCAATTATGAGTTCGTTTTAAAAGCACTAATTGAAATGTGAAGTTGCCTTGTTCAATTTTAATCCCAAATTGAAATCTAGTAAGTGTCTAAGGTTCTTTTTAACCAAGCTTAAAAAGATCAAATCAAATGGTTAACTTTAAACCCAAAAAATAGATGTGAGTTGGTTCAAAATAGAAAACTATAGCAATAATTGGAGCTCTAAGCATTAAAAAATGCTTTATGAATTTCAAGTTTCAAATTCTCGATTTTCCTTTTGATTCCAATCTTGCTTTGCCTTTGCTTGATTTCCAATTCTTGATTCCAATGTCAACCTTGATGTTAACCTTTAGTTTCAACCTTGATGTTTGAACCTTCTTGTCAACACCTTGATTTCAACATTTATCCATGTACCTATTCTATTCTATGATGGATTGGTGCCCTCCATGAAGATGTGAGAGAGCCCTTTCCCAATCCCTTTCTAAGCCAAATGAGATAGACAATGAGTTGCTATGAGCTCAAGTTGCCTATAGTTTAGATACCTTCCAATTGTGTTCTTAGAAATGAGAGAAGATGCATTGCTTTTATAGAAGAAGTTGAGAGAAGAGAGGCCAAGTTTAGCCAATGTGGGACTAAATCCCCTCCAATAGAATAGAGCACTTGGCATGATGGGATTGGTCAAAGCTTGTGCAAGTTTTGGCCAATGTGCCCATTCAAATTTGAAAAATGTCAATAAATGCATGTTGTTGAGGGTTTTGGGGGGAATAATCTTTGTTCAAAAAAGTCAAAGATGAGAGTTATTGAGAGAAAATAGGATTTTTAATAAATCAATTAAATTGATTTATTGATGCAAGTGGGTGGGTTAGTTAGGAGTTTAGATTTGACTCTAGTTGAGTCAAAAGCTAGAGAATGGTAATTGTGATTTAGAAGTTAATTAATTTAGATTAATTAACTTAGGGGATTTTAGAGATTTGATATTTGATTTGTTTGATTTATTAAATCAAATAAGAAGAGCCTTAGGAACTTAATTAAATAATTTGATTTATTTAATTAAGCTTGATGAACCTTAGGATTAAATCAATAAATTGTCTTAATTGATTAGCAGAAGAATTGAATGCATGATGTTAGTTAAAGCGGAATGCATAATGTTATATTTTGTTCACAGTGGGTTAGGGATGACTAAGGATAGATGGTCAAGATTGAAATAAGACTAGAGGGACTCAACGGTTGAAATTCAAAAGAGAAAGTGGAGGGAAAGTGGAGGCATCAAATAATAATTTTTAATTGAACAAAGGAATCTTGGAGATTAAATCATATTATTTACTTTGGAAGAGGACATGGATGAATAAATAATAATAAATGATTCTTTATTTATGGAGAAAGAGAGAAAATGAAATTCAATTAAAACGATTATTATTTCAACCATTTAACTAAATGTGGATGAAATAGAAATAGAAATATTAAATAATTAAATTGGATTAATTATATAATAATGGAGGAAGAGGTTAAATGAATAGTTAAAATAATTAAAATAATTATTTGACTATAGGTGAATAACAAAGGATGAATAATTAAATAAATGAGAATATATTTAATTATAGAAAGAAATAGGATGTTAGTGATGCAATTAAATAAATATTTAATTAATCAAAGAAGAATAAGGACAATGAAATGAATTAGTTAAATAATTAAAATTATTTAATTATGTAGGGAAGAAGAGAGATTGATGCAAAAAAATGACGTTCGTAGACCAAGACAATTTTCAATGTCTATATGTTTTCCGTTTTCGACATAATGTGATTATGAGAATTGTGTCAAAGAAAAATTAGGAAAATTCAATTCAAAACATGCCCCAGTGTGCCCTGGCGAAGGTGGGATATACTTGTGCCCCCTCAATTTTTTTTTTTTTATGAATTTTGAATTTTTTTTGAAAACAATTACAAAAATAATTTTTTTTGCTCTGATAGTAAAAGATTTCAATTTTAGGTCCCCAAGAAGTTCACATTAGGGTTTAGGTTCAACATTTGACACAACTAGTGTAAAAAGGGAGGTAAAAATCCCATTTTAGAAATCTATAAATGTGATCTGGTTTCCAAAAATACCATTCACACATTTTAACCTTGAGTGAATAGTGAGAGTGAGTGAAAACCTACTATGAAGTTGTGACCAAGATGTTGCCAGTACCACGCATTGCACACCATGGATATCGGGTCAAGACATATAGATGGTTAGAGGGCTTGAGTGATGTGATAAGTACACCAACCTTTCTTTGTATTTTTCTTAAATTTTTGGTAGATTTAGGGCTCTAAGAGGTGGAAAATAAATGTGGTGTACCCCATTTTCCGTATTTGTTATTGTGTGCACTACAAGTGAATGTGGTTCACCACATTTGCTTAGTGTGACACAAAAACATAGGATTTAGTTGTAACTGGTTTTTTTCAAAGTAAATGAATTCTACGTCTCAAATATAGGGTTTAGTAACACATGTGAGGTTTTGAGCTACATGTGTAAATTTAAGATGCAATTGTGGGCTTGAATGATACATTTTATTAGAAGGCCGCATTTGATAGGGTTTTCCACATAATTATGAAAGTGCACCACATGTGCAGATTTTTTGACACAATTGACTTTTGAAACACATATGATAGAAAGTGTGAGGAATTTCCCTATTCCAAAATTTAGAAGAAAGTGAAGAAAATTAGTGAAGAGTGGCAAACATAAAAGATACACACAAGAAATTAAATTGCTCCAAATAGTAAGGCTCTATTTCTAGTGTTGAACAATTTTTAAAATTACAAAGCTAAAAAATTTGTTGGATAGTCCAAGGTTCCAATTGAAGATATATCGAGTTGTCCTAGATAGAATAAATATAACAATGTATTATCATGATATTTTTGTATTTTAACTTTTTTTTATAAGAAAGTTTATTTAGGTTATTGTAAAATTTTAAAAGTGAACTATATTTGAGAAAGAAAATAAAAGAATGAAGTTTATTTCTAATTTTTCTTTTCAAGAATTTTCTTTTGTAATCTCAAATGAGGCAATCACTATAAAGAAATAATCTTATTTTTGAGTGTTCTTCTAGATTATCCCCTTCCCATTTTTCTTCTATCGAGGAATATTTTTCATAGGCACTATATATAAACTCATTGAGGAGGCTTTATGCTTTGAATTATTTTTGAAGTAATAAGAATGCGAGTGAACTTTGGGTCATTGGTTATCAAATGTTGTTTATTTCTCTTATGTGAAATTGTAACTACATTTGTAGGGTTTTCTTTATAACACTATGGATTTTATTTTTGCATATTAAAATTCAAATAGTCAAGTTAAGATCTTGTATTTAATCCTCTAGTAAGATATTTTTATTATGTTAGAGTAATATCTAGTAGATATATTTTCATATCTCTCAAGTGTATGTATTTCTATGGTAATAATATATTGTATGAGATTTTATGCTCATATCATTTGATACATTTTTTAGTGTTTCTTTTTCCTTTAATTTTACATTGTGTGTCTTTCTTTCTTTTTAATTAAATTTGTATCCCATAACATATCACATGAGGGAGCTTTACTTATTTCAAACACGAAGGAAGATTGTTAACCTCATAACAACCTACCCAACTATTATAGACAATTTTATTATCCATTGGGTGTGTTAAGATTATTTTTCATCAAAACATTGTAATGACAAATATATTTATTAACAAAATTTTAAATAACTATAACAACCTTAACATTAGAACTTGTAAGGTGTACAACAATTAATCCTAACATCTAAAACTATTAATAATAATAAACAAACAAAATATTTAAAAACCTTAGTTTTTTAATAAATTATACAATTGAAAGATAATTTTATTTAATAGAAAACACAATTCTAAAATTAAATTTGATCTATTATTATTAAATTAATTAGAAAATACATTGAAATGCCTATTCTTAATAGACAATTCAATGGCCAAATTTAATGAGCTTAACAAGCTTGCATGAGTAGTCTTTAGAGTAATGAAAATTATGGTAAAGAAACAAGTTGATATTTTACCTCACTCGTGAATTATTTTCTGTTTTCTGAGAATCATATTTGTTTCTTCTAAGAGTAAAGTCATGGTTTCGGGATGGTGACACTTTGAATTTGAGGTGATTGTAACCATCTTTTGATATCTACATGATTTTTTCATTCAATTCTCAGTTAGTTTAAGACGTGTCCATTACGTCATTCTACAATAAAAAAAAACTCTTTCATCTAATGGAACAAAAATAACATAGAAACGAGCAAGGTGAAAAGAAAGTATAACATAAAATTCTAGACACTAACGGGTGGAACAAAACAGGAACTTTCTGAAGCAAGAACCATGCTTGCAACCTTGTGCGAAACAGCTATCCATCAATTTCTCCAATAGAAGATCCAAGATATAATTGTCTTTTCCTAATCTGCCTGAGCATGTTCACGGAAAAAACTCAAGTACTTGGAGTCTGGATAACGTCATAGATCTAAAACATTCTTCGCTACCCTAGAAAGATTCTTGCCAGAACAAGCCAATATTGATATTGATAAAACAATTTTCTATAAAATATCTTAAACTTGCGGTCACTCTGACATCATAAATCGACCAGCCATGGTAGTATCTCTAGTTTACAAGCAAGGAATATTTCTAAAGAACCTTTTTGAGTCCATATTTCAAATGTGAGGCGGCAGGGGGAGACAAATACAAAATTCCAAGACAAAATGGCTTCTGAGAGTTACATTACATGAAAAATATCTATCAGATGAGGTTATAATAGCAAAAAGACATCAGAGTCAAGGATATAAACGTTCATGGAACTACAGATAAGATAGAAGGATATTGTATCTTCCTCTGCCAAATGTAAGGCAAGTGAATCCCACTTGCGAAAGCGCCCAAACAAAATAAGGTAGAAAACTCTTCAATGAAAGATTAAAGATTGAAATGCTTAGTGTGGTCGAAATCTTTGTGCTGACGTTTCGAATATTTAAAAAGGCCAGTTTATCTTGTTGTCACTCTTTAGGTAATTCATATTGAGAAGTAGTGGGGTTTAGAGTTTAGACTATAACGTAATAATTACCCAGAAGGAAGGGCTATGGATTTTAAAGTAAACAAAGTCTAGAAGCATAAGCAGTCTCGGAAGTTTCTGTATGTTATTCAGCTCATTTCGCTTTCCTAATCGTCACGTATGAGAATAAATAAGAATAACAATATCAACGAAATCGCTTTCCTAGTTTTGAATAGTCTGCAGGTGATGGTACGATTTTAGCCGTGCATTGCATGGATTATTAGAAAAATTATAAATTGATTTAGTTCGTTTGAACTCATCGACAACTGTAGATTGCGTACGCTGATTCCAAGTCTATTAAGGCGTGAACCATGAGCCATTAAACAAGCTTCAAGCTATGAGGAGGTTTAAGTCTTGCCCTCATGAGACTGCGTGTCAAACAAAACTAAAACCCGTGTTCAATAAGTCGACTAGGCGTGCACCAATTGGACACAAATTGGCTGCACCCACATAAGCCTACGTGATGTAGGGTTTCGATTTTATAATTTTCCATAGATCAGCATTCCCATTCAATAAACAATTGTAGTAATAGCTTTGAATGTCTCACATTCGAAGGGGCCCCGGGAATCTTACGTGCTGTTGCCGTCCGCCATGGAAACTATCGATGAGAAATAGACCATGAAACTAGCAAATGCGCTGATTTCTCTGTAATTTCCCTCCTGTATTTGGATACCGCTTAATTCAGTCTTCTTCCAGATGTTTTTGAAATTAATACGATACTTATCTTGAATAATGAGCTGTACGATTGCCTTTTTATTTCCTCTCGCTTTGTCGAGTAGACGTGAGCTGGCATTGACTGGATTTTCAGGTTATATTTTATTGAGATGATGTCACACAAGCTCTACACTGTAACTTAATTAAGATGAATTAGTCTTCCATGATGAAACCAGCTGGATATCGAAAAGCTTAATCTATGGTCTACTTGAGTTCAATCTAGTTAATTACACTCACTTGATCTGAAAGAAAACAAAGCACGATTCAACTAAATTGTCGTAGTCTAGTTACAATACGTGTACTTTCTCATTCCAAGTTATGCCGTAAGGCATGATGTAGTAAACCCATGGTAAAAGTTCAACTTTGAATGATACTCACATCCTCCTCAAACCATTCCATCTATGTGAGTTTCCTTAAAGAGTTAATTGATGATGACACTTATTGCGTTGAACATCTAAATTAGCTTGAGTTTCTCGATGAGCATTGATTATAAACTCTCGAACATCTTCAAGCTTATCAAAGATTCATTTCTAAACATTATAATCAAGATGTTCTTACTAGGTGATTAAAATTAGAGAAATGTAAATGCACCACTTGATTAAAAGGGGAAATTCAGCACTAATCTGTTAGGTTCTTACATAATCATTTTCATGTATGGTTCTGGTGCATATGGACTATCATCTATGGATGGCACACCTCTAAAAGAACTGATCAATGTAATGTATCTTCGTTGATACTATTCATAAGGTCTACGTGACATGCGCATGACACTCATTCCTCTCCATGTATCGTAGTTCATTGTCCTATGACATTTCGTAATTAATACATTATCTTCTTAGTTTGTGTTATGATGTAAACATGTGTATGTAATTAATTTAATTAATTAAGAATTATATATACATGTGTTTTATTTTTATGCTATGTAACCATACATTGTGTTTGATTAACTCTTTTGGTTAGGAATTAGATCATCATTGTATTTACCTAGACACACATCCAGTGTGTGTTTATTAAATCATGATAGTATCCAATCTAAACATGCATCTATAAACATAAATCCATCACGTAATCATACATGAAATAGAAGTACACATAAAACACACCATGATGCCAACCAAATCTTGTATATATAAAAAATTTCATGTAAATGTATCACACCACTGTGATAAAATGTGATGTATGTATATTTATATAAGAATCTATAAATCAAAAATGATATGGTGCATCAAAGATTGGCTTTCAACATATCAAAAACTAGATTTTAGCTCCTACGTGCATAGCTCCCTGAGCCCTCTAGCACTAGTGGTGGTGAAGGAGGAAGTTGTATCGACGCATAGGAGTGAGATTGATGAGATTGCGACATGGACATCCTTCGTGACCCTAGTCTTTGGATATCTCCTCAAAGCTTTGTCACATCCTCTTGTAGTTGCACAACACACTCCTATAGTGAAGCCTCTCACTCTTAGGCCTATGACAGCTCATCCTTGAGTTGGTGTACCTGAGGATCAATGGGTGTTGCCTTCGTTGCCTCTACCTACTTCCCAAGGTTATTGAACTAGCTCTATAGGGCATCATGTGCTACCTCAACACTCTTAGCCCATGTCATGGCTTGATCTCACTCAGACAATGTAGTAAGGAGCTTCATATCTCATTGATACCTTTGGCTAGTTTTCATGGTCAACTCTCTGGCCCACTTGACTACCTCCACCTGTGAATCCTCACAGATTGTCCTTAAATACAATACAAGCTCGAATAATTGGGCATGGTTCCCTACAATAAATGGAATAAAAGTATTTAGGAATAACCCCCACATATAGATGGTTGGGACTACCTCTTCTATGCACTACATGAAAAATTTGAGCCACTCCTGTGTGAGCACTACAACCACAAAGAAAGTAGATGATGTCAATACCATATCATACATGTATATATATATGAGATAAAATTTATTGGAATGAAATAACACGCACCATAATTGTACTTGGGTACCCAACCTGCTAGTGTGGGTTGGGGGGTGGAGCATCGCTACTAGATGCGATGCTCAACCCTGCCACTATTGTTGAGGGAGGCACGACTATCTGGATGGTAGCTGATGTCTATGAGATATGTATCACATGTATTGGTGATTTCACACATTTCCACCACCTCACTCTGTGTTGTGCCTTGTTCACCTTTGCCTCATTTCCCTTGTTGTGGCTCCTAGGACCCTCACCTCCTAAACCCTAAGCACCAACATTGCCCATGAGGGCACTTTTTGGGAAAATCAAGGTGGGACCTGCTGTTAGCCACCAGTTTACAAAACTGACCGCAATGCCGATGACATGGATTGTAAAGGCCTCGAGCTGGTCATCGTCATCTAAACCATCATCTCCATTGAGTGTGACATACATGATGGTGGGAGGAGGATGGTCTCCTTCCCATGTCATGCTCCTATGAGACCGTATATACATGGGAGCTAATAGAGGGATTGCCTACACCTACCTAAAATGATAAGTGACCCAATGCTAGTAGTATGGTGTTATGATATGATCTAACTGCCTAACCAAGAGTCGATTGTGTTGCATCCTACATAGCTACCTCTTGTTAGATGGCTCGATCCCCACTCGTTTATAAGGGTGCCATCTAATATTATGCACCCAAGTAAAGAACCTATACACTACTGCGAAAACTATAGGTCTCCATATTTCTAGTTGTGTATCAAGGGGTATGTGTGTGCTCACACTGATCCATGTGGTAGGCCTAAGGGATACCCAGTTGACCTCATGCGTCATATGCACTTGAATGCCCACACCTGGAGTAGTACAAAGATGGTAAGGTTGTGATACTCATAATGAAAATATCACCCAAGGTCATGATAAAGGTGTGTGAGCATCCTACGACCCCAGGAAAATACTATCCTCCTTTCCTCCATGGCTCAAATCCAATGGATGATGCCTCCATGAAGGTGTGAGCCTTGCCCATCCATCATGACCCACAATGATGGTAACAATCATCACCCATCAAACTAGTGACATTGATACTCAACCCTACTTAAGACAATGTATGTAGATGTAACTCGTCATTTCCTTTAGGACCATATGACTGAGGTAGTGCCATTGTACATGACCTAGGCATCCTAGGTTGTTCTACCCTCCTTGTACACCACCCACTCTCAATGGATGGGTAAGTGTAGGATATGGTAGATTTCCTCCAATGTCACTGTCATCTCCCTATAGATGTATCCATGTCCCACCACTCCATTAGGGTCATGAGCATGGGTGTGTGAAAGAGGATCTCTAGCATTGTGTAAACCCACTAGAGCCCAAATTTTTACAACAAGCCATAGTCATAGGCGCTGATCTCATTGATGTGGTTGCACAAAAATGACAAAATCAACCTTCCACTATGATTTCTCTCTATCCACTTCTGCAAAAGCATAAATTCTCATGTTAGAACAATCTACATCACAAAATACTTTTAACTCTGCATCATCCAAACCATTCTAAAAATTTCTTAAGTTTGCCTCTTCGACCATAGTACATTGTCTAGACGTCTATACGACACATTGGTGTCCAAGGTCGAATAGTTGTTTGACAATAGCATTTTGGCTAAATGCAACTCTAATTGAAGGACATTGATTCCTTAACGAGATGCCAATAGATTAGCCATATACATTCTCACTGGTTGGATGCCTATGGTACTCAATAAAATTAAAATATTAAAAAAATCTAGTGAAATTACAAGTTTCATGGAATTTTTTTGCATACATCAGTTGGGTCACCCCTCACCATATCCATACGTATATGATCAATTTATGGTGGTCTAAAGGCTCATTTGTAATGTATTTTTCTGACAAATCTCTTGGAAATTAAACAAAATCCTCACCATAAATAGTGAAAATAACCATTTTATGGGCCCATCTAGACATATATTGGTTCATTTTTTTCCAATTTTTGGTGGTGAAAGTGTTCCTTATATCCTTAATATTTTCACCCCACCTAGCTAGGGGAAAAAAAAAGAGGGAGCATCTACTTACTTCATCATATTTTTCTTCCTATTCACCAAAATTTTCTTGAGCATTCTTCTCATTGTGATAGCTTCATCCGTTTTCAAAATTGACCCAATTTTGAGCTTTGGAAAATGAAACATCACATCAAGTGTTGTAGTTTCTTGCTAAGCTTCAATGTTGGGGCATCATCAGTATCCACCTACTCCACCTCTGTGTCCTCTATAGTATCATTTTTGGTAAAATCTATAAATATTTCAAAATTTCAATTTCACATTAATATCATTTTAACTACTTTAGTGTAGCTATTTTTTCTCCAAACAAATTAACTCACCAAAGTAAGGGAAAAATGTAGTGTCATAAAATTTCACTCTATGGAAATTTCACGATTGTGTATGTAGCCCATCACATTAATGGTAAAATCCTATATGTTAGAATATCATGATTCCAACTTCATAGTGGACAACAATGAAGTGCTAACAACTTGAACACCTCATTCTTGCAAATGTTAAAGAATGATGATTGTGTGATGCATGGATGTCCATGCAACATGTTAGTATCCCCAAAATTTCTAAGATTCAAATGAGAATATTTTGTATCCTTTGTCTATGGAATATTTCATCATGGAAATAACATGAATGTAATGACTCCTCCCACCCATGCAACCTCACAAAACTCCTCTTTTCACTCTCATTATTATTCATTCTCACTCTATCTTTTTCAATCTTTCTCTCTCTTCTATTATATTCTATCGTTAACATATTTTATCATTCTCTCTTGCTCTCTGTAGTGAAGCTCTGCTATATTTCTATCAAAGAAACAATCAAGGCTCTCTTACAAGCTAGCATGTCACGTCTATCAAGCCAAGAGGGGAGCTACAAGATGTTGGTAATGCTCTCTTGTCTATTTATCTTGCCTACTTACTATTGTCTATTTGTCTCATCTATTACATTAATTATAAGGTTTCTCCTTCACAATTGATGAGGGTGCAACCCGAGACACAGAAAATCACACAGAAAAAAAAAACTAACAAATCTTATTATTTTCAAAGTATGAAATTCTTACATGCAGAGGATCTCCAATCCTCGAGTTCTGCAATACATGCAAATTATAGAAAAGAAATTACAGAAATTCCCCTATTCGCAACATGCGATCTTCTTTCCCAAAAACTACTCACAAAAATCAGAAACTACCCCATAAATAGCCCAATTCTCCGTTTGGAGCCAAAAACAACATTCTAATTATGCACAAACTTCCGGAAGCCCTAACTCAAGATCTAACCGTCGGATCTTCAATGATAATACCTTTTCGGAAAGGTCTTGTGAAAATGAAGTGCCGAAAAGTGGGGCATAAAAGCTAATCGCTTTCGTTTTTCACCAATTTTCGGGCCCATCCGGAGCCTTTAAGTCCCTCAAAATTAGCTCCTAAGATTTTGTAGGGCAAAAAGCAGAAACTGAAACTTGAATAACTTTTGAACCGGGAATGATCTTCGCCTGATTCTTTCACCAAAGTGTTTATTATTCTGTCCTAAAGCTTCCCTTAAATTTCTGTCTCCTCACGCCTTCAAATCATACCTGCTAAAAATAGCAGTTGAGCAGAAAAAGCAGAAAAGCAGTTCTGAAAGTTGGGAATTCTTCTTCGACGAAAAGGGTATCCAGAAATGCAAAAACATCTACAAAAATCTAAATGAAAGTAAATATATTTTTGGGTGATGTAGGATTGCCCTTACACCACTGGATGCTCCTGCATCAGACACCCAGGGTAATTTGAAAAGTGACTCCGTCACTTCTCAGATGGTTGAGGAAAACCCAAATGGTCAACCTCTGCCTTGGACAACCAAGATGAATCTTCCACAGGCCTTCCTTTCCACTTCACCAGATATTCTTCATATTGCCTATTTCTGGTACTCCTTCCCTACACGGCTATCCAAGATTTCTTCAATCTCCTCCTTTTCTGAAGTAGGTGCTGGAATACCGCACTGTTCCATTGCTGGTACTTCCTCTGCGCCACCCTCATGATATTCTATCAAATCTGCAATGTTGAACACAGGGGAAATGTTGAATCCATCTGGCAACTCTACCTCATATGCGTTCCCTGAATCATGCCTCTTCAAAATTTTACAGGGACCGAACTTCTTCATCTTCAATTTGTTATAGGTTCCTACTGGAAACCTTTCTTTCCTCAAGTGGACCATCACTTCATCACCAATCTGAAACTCCTTATACCTCCTCTTTTGATCTGCCTTAGCCTTATATTGCATATTCATCTTGTTAATGTGTTCTTTTACCTTCTCATGCATATTCTTGATGTGTTCTGCAAAGTCTTCAGCTTCAGCACTTGTCTTCTTCTCTTGGTCCATCTTCCTCAATTCTGGAGCAGTCCTAGGACTACTTCCATACACAATCTGGAATGGTGATCTACCGGTGCTTCTATTGATAGAATTGTTGTAAGCGAATTCTGCCTGGGGTAAGATCAAATCCCATCCCTTTGGTTTATCTCCTACCAAGCATCTCAGTAGGTTACCCAAACTCCTGTTCACAACTTCAGTCTACCCATCAGTCTAGGGATGGTGTGCAGAACTAAACTTCAACTCTGTTTTCAACTTCTTCCACAAGGTCCTCCAAAAGTATCCAACAAATTTTGTGTCACGATCTGAGACTATACTCTTTGGCAAACCATGTAGCCTCACCACCTCTTTGAAGAACAAGTCAGCAATGTGGACTGCATCATGGGTCTTCTAGCATGGGATGAAATGTGCCATCTTCGAAAACCTATCAACCACCACAAATACTGAATCATTCCCTCTCTGTGTCCTTGGCAAACCAAGAACAAAGTCCATACTTATATCCTCCCACGACCTCTCTGGTACAGGTAAGGGCTGATACAACCCTGTATTCTGACTCACTCCTTTAGCCATTTGACATACCCTACAACTCTGCACAAACTTCTTCACATCTTGTGATAACTGAGGCCAATAATAATGCTCACTGATAATGGAAATGGTCTTATCTCGACCAAAATGTCCTGCCATTCCTCCACTGTGTTTCTCTTTTATCAGTTCTCCCTCATGGAACTCCTCGGAATACACAATTGACTTCCCTTAAACAACATGCCTTCTTGAATTATGAAATCCAGCCACTTTGTCCTGTCAACTGTAACAGGTTCCTTGCAAGCTTTCCAAGCCTCTGCAAAATCAGGATCATTCGGATACAATGTCTTGAGTTCACTAAACCCAACCACCTCAATCTGCATTTCTATCAACAATGTATGCCTCCTACTTAAGGCATCTGCAACCCTATTTGACTTCCCACTCCTATGCTTTAAAACAAATGTATAACTCTGCAAAAATTCTACCCATTTCATATGCCTCTGATTTAATTTTCCCTGACTACTCAGGTACTGCAATGCTTGATGATCAGTATACATAACAAATTCCTTTGGCAACAAATAATGCCTCCATTTCTTTAATGCTTGAACTATTGCATAAAATTCTTGGTCATATACAGAGTACTTTCTCTTTGCATCATTTAACTTTTCACTGAAATAGGCAATGGGCTTACCTTCCTGGCTTAACACTGCTCCAATGGCACAACCACTGGCATCACAATCCACTTGAAACACCTTATTGAAATCCGGGAGAGCCAAAACAGGTTGTTCTATCACCTTTTGCTTCAATAGATCAAAACTCCTTGCTGCTCCAGTGCTCCACTTGAACTCTTTTCTATCCCCTCTCATTGTTTCAATTAGGGGTGCACAAATACTACTGAAGTTTCTAATAAACTTTCTGTAAAAACTGGCCAAACCATGGAAAGATCTCACCTCAGTAGCAGTTCTTGGGGTAGGCCATTCCAGAATAGCCTTCACCTTCTCTGGGTCCATCTTGAGACCTTTTGTTGAGACAACAAACCCCAAGTACACTAACTCCTTCTTCACAAAACTACACTTCTTCAGATTAATCAACAATTTCTCTTCTCTTAACTTCTCAAAGACTCTACCAATATGCATTATATGCTCATCCAGTGACTTACTGAATATCAAAATATCATCTAAATACATAATAACAAAGCTTCCTAGGAACTCTTTCAGTACCTCGTTCATGAGCCGCATGAATGTGCTCGGTGCATTGGTTAGCCCAAAAGGCATGACTAACCACTCGTACAGGCCCTCTTTGGTCTTGAAGGCGGTCTTCCATTCATCTCCCTCTCGAATCCGAATCTGGTGATATCCACTCTTCAGATCAATCTTTGTGAAGTACTGAGCTCCACTCAAACAGTCCATCAGGTCATCCATCCTTGGCAGGGGAAATCTATACTTGATTGTTATCTTGTTTATGGCCCGAGAGTCTGTACACATCCTCCACTCCCCATCCTTCTTTGGTGCTAGTACTGCAGGTACTGCACATGGACTCAAACTCTCTCGAATCAAACCCTTTCTCAACAACTCCTCAACTTGTCTATTTAACTCCTCATTTTCTGCAGGAGTCATTCTATGAGCTGCCTTATTCGGCAAACTGGCTCCTGGGATCAAGTCAATCTGATGACTGATCTTCCTCATTGGTGGTAAACCCTTAGGTACATTATCAGAAACAATATCCTGAAACTCATTCAATAACCCAGAAACTTCTACTGGAACCTTCTCACTACCCTCCTTATCCATTTTAGGAATCAATGCATAACACACACGCTCATGTTTCATGCCTTCTAAAAATTTCCTTCCATCGACATAACAAATTCTAGCACTACTACATACCTTTTCTTCGGCCTTCTTCAGGGGTTTCAACTTATGGCGGACTCCACCCTTCATCAGGGAATAAGTGTTTGCATGGCCATCATGTACAGCTCGCCTGTCAAACTGCCACGGCCTCCCCAACAACATGTGACATGCATCCATGGGGATGATATCACAGAGTACCTCATCACGATAGCTTCCGATCTTGAACTTCACCAGGCACTGCTCATTGACTAGAACTTTGTGGTCTTTCTGCAACCAAGCAATCCGATATGGATGTGGATGCCTTTCCCTCTTCAGCTTCAACTTTGTAACCATTTCTTCCGACACTAGATTATCAGTGCTCCCACCATCAATAATGACATCACAACATTTGTCTTCACACTTACACCTTGTGCGAAACAGATTCTTCCTTTGTTTTGGCTCCTTCTCTTCAATCACTAGGGCTCTTCTAACCACTAGGGCTTCTCCCCTTTCAGCATCATCTGAATGCTTAGATTGAGCCTCCTCATCTACATGCACAACCCTTGCACCACCTTCTAGCCTTTTGTCTGTCCTTCCTTGGTGTTGTGGACATTCATAGGCTCGATGCCCTTCTTCACCACATCGGAAACAAGTTCCTCTGAAACCACCCCTTCCGGGTCCTTGCCCAAATCTTCCTCATCCTCTACCTCTTTGATCATAACCATTCTAATCATGTGGGCAGTAGAAGTTATCATTCCTCTAGCTTCGACTGGTACCCACATCTTCACTTTTCTTCTCATCCTCATTTCGGCTTCCAAAAGATCTTCCGCTACCCCTTCCGCTTTGACCTCCTCGTCCTTTTTGCTTACTGTCAAATCTTTTGTTCAACTTCTCTTCAACTCTCAACGAAAATTGGTAAGCATCCTCAATGGTGGCCATTCTGACCAAGCTTAGCTCCTCTTGAATACTCGGCTGTAACCCATTAAGATAACGGGCTACTTTTTCCTTGTTGGCCTCTGCATGTCCTGTTCTGATGATTATCTTGTGAAAATCTTCTATGTATTCTTTCACAGATCTACTTCCTTGCTTCAACCCTTGCAATTTATTCAATAGATCTAACTCATAGTCCATTGGCATGAACTGCTTCTTTAGTTTCTCCACCATGTGATCCCATCTGGTGATCTTTCCCTTTTCTCTCTTATTTCTTTCTACTTGGACCTCTTTCCACCAGATACTGGCGTGGCCCTTCAATTTTTTTTTTGCAAACTTAACCCGATCTGGGTCCTCTACTTCTTCATACTTGAAATACTCTTCCAACTCGTTGATCCAATCAATCAACTCTTTTGAGTTCAAACCACCGGAAAAACTGGGGACTTCTACTCTAGGTCTTTTTCCGATCTTCGAAATGGCCCTTATCAGCCACATTTGATCTTGATCAATAGCTTCTTCTTCCTCTTCTACATCTGAATCTTCTACCTCTTCTTCATCCTCACTTTCTTCTCCCCTTCTCGGGTTTACCCCTCTTCTCAACTCTCTTTGTAATGCATTAATTTGTCTTTGGAGGGCTCTAAAACCCTTGGCCGCTAATGAATCTCTTCCACCAGCATTTCTGGCACCACCTCGCCTACCATGCACCACTCTTGGAGGCATCTTGAATATCTTGAACCCACAACCACAGTCCTGGTGTGAACTACCTCACGATTGGTGATCTGTCCATACGCTTAAGAAAACCTACTCTGATACCACTTGATGAGGGTGCAACCTGAAACACAAAAAAAAAAAACTAACAAATCTTATTATTTTCAAAGTATGAAATTCTTACATGCAGAGGATCTCCAATCCTCAAGTTCTGCAATACATGCAAATTACAAAAAAGAAATTACAGAAATTCCCCTATTCGCAACATGCGATCTTCTTTCCCAAAAACTACCCACAAAAATCAGAAACTACCCCATAAATAGCCCCAATTCTCCGTTTGGAGCCAAAAACAACATTCTAATTATGCACAAACTTCCGAAAGTCCTAACTCAAGATCTAACCGTCAGATCTTCAATGATAATACCTTTTCGGAAAGGTTTTGTGAAAATGAAGTGCTAAAAAATGGGGCCTAAAAGCTAACCACTTCCATTTTCCGCCAATTTTCAGGCCTATCCAGAGCCTTTAAGTCTTTCAAAATTAGCTCCGAATATTTTGTAGGGCAAAAAGCAAAAACTGAAACTTGAATAACTTTCGAACCGGGAATGATCTTCGCCTGATTCTTTCACCAAAGTGTTTATTAATCTGTCCTAAAGCTTCCCTTAAATTTCTGTCTCCTCACGCCTTCAAAATCATACCTGCTAAAAATAGAAGTTGAGCAAAAAAAGTAGAAAAACAGTTCTGAAAGTTGAGAATTCTTCTTCGACGAAAAGGGTATCTAGAAATGCAAAAACATATACAAAACTCTAAATGAAAATAAATATATTTTTGGGTGATGTAGGATTGCCCTTACACCACTGGATGCTCCTGCATCAACAATGAGGTTTGTTTCTATCACATGTCTTTATATTTCATGTCTTCTTGTCTATCTCCATCTATTTGTATGTCCATGGAGGTGGAAACACCAAAATGGGGGTTTGGATGAGGTAGGCCCATAAACATCCCTAACATTTTCCCTCTTATTATATGTGTAGATGTATGAACTTTAGAAGTTCAACATTAAAAATTTAAAGGTTTTACTCTCTATTTTGACAAGGATTATAGTGTGGGGCACAAACATCCCCACGATGCACTGTCATCCATGACCAAAGCTTAACCCTCCCAGGGGTGAAATTTATGATTTCTCTAGTTCCTATTTTTGTAAAATAGATCATAATTTTGTCCTCAATTTTTATTACTGAGAAATATTATCATTCTTTTCTTAAATAGATTAGCATTCATTCGATTAGGTTGTACAAAATTTCTTTATTTTCTATTTTTCACCTAAGCTTTATTCCTTGAGGTCACTAAGGGCTATTTTCTTCTTGAAGACTCTCTTTATCTTGAGTTTCAAGGGTAACAAATCCCCTCCTTTACACCCATATATGCACATGAGAATCATTACATATAGAATATATAAAATAAAATAATATATTTTATTATACATGAAGGTTTTATATATTATAGTGGTTGGTTAAGACCTACAATATAATGAGATTTTAACTCAGCTTATCTATAAGTCTATATGTAGGTGGCCTCTTCTATTTGTCTTCTGAAATGATGACTATATATTAATATTAAAATTGGGTTCACTCTCTTGGATACTCTCTACCTAAATTCTTACTAAGGGATCTAGGCTTCTCAAAAATTCCCCCCTCTAATAGTCATCCTTGTCCTTCCTTATATGTGGATGTTGCATACCTATCTCCTTCCTACTAAGATTTTGATTCTAGCTAAAATTAATCTTGTAATTAGTTATATTATGCAATATATTTTTTAACATAACTATATTTTCTCTACTACTAGTTTAGGTGACACCTATTAGCCTTCATTGATAAGGAAAATATATTAGATATCATTATCCTAATTTTTTTTAATAAACTATGAAATATCTATCCTAGGCACCCATCTTATCTATTTATTATACCCCTTGCACTAATCTCTATCTAAAAAATATTTTATCTAGTCACACCTTTTACCTAGGTATCTTCTAAGCATGCAAGATTTTGTAAATTTATGATTCATTCTTCATGTATCTCTTCCTTTTCTCCTTATGCTCATCGCACATAATATAGCCTTTTTAATCTACATGTAACTATTATCCCGTATTCCCTTGGTACCAACACTCATATTTGCTCCCTTTCTTAGTGGCACAAACTTGAGAAACAATAGAATTTTTTTTTTTAAGTTTCTAGCATCCATAAGATTTTTGGGTCGACCTAGGATATTTTTGCATCGAAAAACTTGGCTACTTGTAAAAGAAATAATCCCTTGCTCATAACCTAGGAAGAAGATATTGAATCCCTATTCTAGAGATCTAATGGTATGGTCACTAGTTTTCTCACTTGGTATCTATGATTTAACATATGTAAGCTAGTTCCTTTCTACTTCTTCCTCTTTTAGACCCCATCTATGCCTAATATTTTTATAGTTTATTAGAGATTTGTTTTTACATTCTCCTATATCCTTAGCATCACTACCCTCATTTTCTCAACCCCTCTTCACAAGGTGTATGAATAGTCATGTCTTCCCCTCCTTGATGTATTATATGAGATAACCATTTTAACTCTCCTTGTTCCCTCTTCCATGATGCGTCTATATTTTATTACTAGCTATAGTATCACCCTATAATCCTTCCTTTATCCATCCTCTCCCTCCTAAGATATATTTCTTATGTGTGGATTTGAAAATATTCCCATATATATCTATTAATGACTCCTTGAGGGTATCTTATTATATACCTAACAACCTCAGGAACATGGTTTTATTGATGTGTTTTATCTATCTCTCTCAAAAATTCTAACATCTCCTTCGTGTTCTACTATAGGTATCATCCTTATCCAACTCCCTTACCTCCACTATAAATATTTTTTTATAATTGTACTTGACATTGGAATTTTCCATCTTTCATTTCTTAGAAGCACTTTATATTGCTTCAATAATATTAGAGTATACTCCTCTCCTATAGATATATATTATGAATCCTCTTATGTATTCCTTTCACCTAGTATCTTGAACCTTCTATTACTGATGCATCCAATTTTTATAGTTTTGTATTTTTTCCTATTCTTAACTCCTTTGATTCCATTGCATGTATCATCAAGTTTCTTGCTCTCTAACCATTTTACTACTCTAGTTGTGTTTTTAGGTGCACCATCTAAGCTAAGAGTTTAGTAACCTTCTTTTTCCTCTCATGTACCCATGCCTTACCCTTGTGATATCTCCACTCCTAGAGATCACATCATTCATCTATTACACTATCACATAGACTTCTCTCTATTAAATATTTATTCTACATGTCTTTAAGATCCTTTTATGTAAACTCACACTCTAGATGATAACCAACACCCACAATACTAGCTCCTCAAGACATTTCTCATTAAAGAATATGTGTTTCTAGAAATGCCATCGTTCTCTCGCTACATTATTTTTCCCCTCTTATAAAAACTCATTTATATCATAGTATTCTATAATTTATATTCATGATATTCACCTTGCTTTCTAAGACACCTTTTTGATGTCGTGTTCTCTCACTATATATTCATGATGGAGAAAAAATCCTATGAAACTTCTACCTAATAAGGTCTATGATAGAATATGTTGCCAGTATTTTCTACCCAAAACCATAGATTTAAAAATTAGTCTACTAGAGTCCTATGCACCCTCTACCCAGTTTACTTTATGGTGCAGTTACTAGAGAATTTGTACTTGACTATCACCTATCAATATTTTTAGTAGCCTCACTTTTTAAATTCAACCTTCAACCATTAGAATAGACTTGAATATTTCCTTATATAAAACATTCTTGCACCTTTTTATGCGTCCTCTACATATTTATTGATTCTCTAGTTTTGAAATTGACTAGTTCTAATCAATACATTTTGGTCAATAAACTCACTTTGTAACTCCACCCTTTCATCACTAGACTAGGATTGAATACTATGTTATCTATAACCTCCTTCCATATTCGTATGCATTCAATATATTTTTTAACTTCTCTTTGTTTATGAATTGATACCTATATATTTTTCAGCTTCATTTGTAACCTTAGGTCTCCCAATACTACAAATCCCTTATCATAATCCTAGATAGGAACCTCTATCATGAAGCCACAAACTCCCAAAGTTATAACCTAATATTTACTATTATTTTATACAAATTGCACTAGGGTTCCCAACTATGAGATGATTAATGACACAACTATAATCATTATTTAACACACACAACAGAACATTGACACAAAATATTCAAACTAAAATGTTTCATTTTTTAAATATGAAGGCTTTCTTATAGAACATAGTTGTGAGTTGAGACCTAAATTAAAATTATTCCCTAGCTTGGTCTATCTATATGTCCACACATAGGTGGCCTCTCCTTTTTACACTTTTAAAGTATCCACCATGTCTTTATTTGGGGATAGAGCTCCCTCTCCTAGATACTCTCTCTCCATACCCTTCAAAAGAGAATATTTTAAAAAAGTTCCCATTTATTAGTTTCCTTTACATTAATTATAGAGGAATACATATCAACCTTATCATTACAACCAATATTTTGAATACCCGTAAAATAACCATATTTTCATTAATTGGCCTAAGGCCTATACATTTAAAAATGATCATCACTCCTTTTTGGGCTTAGGTGACACCTATCAATATTTAGTGATAAATTTAATCCATATGAGATTGTGTTTCCAAAAACTCGTTAGAAATGATGTACAAATTTATATCTATGTCACTCATTTTATTTATCTCTTTTAGGTCAAGATTTTTGCATGATATTTCAAAGATGCAAGATTCCTCATATTTATGCACTATATTTTTTGGATGTATTTTCTTTTTCTCCTCCTCATGATCCTTCTGTTCCACTCATAAACTTTGTGTGTTAATATATTTCTCTTTTTACCTTAGCATAACCCCCCTTTGCATGCCCTTTCTTAGTGTCATGGCCTCAAGAATCTATAAATTATCGATCGAGTCTTAAGTGGCTACATGATGTCTAGGTCGATCTAGGACACTCTTGCATCACATAATTATTCATCTTAAAGAAACCTAATTAAGGAAATAAATATAGAAATGAGTCCATTAATATAATAATTTATGATTAACAAACCCTTCAAGGAGAAATTAGATGCTAATAAATCTAGTTCTACTCAAACCTTACAATTTTTCTCAATAACCACTATGGGAAAGTATAAAATTAGATAATAACTATCTAGTACTCTTCATTATTAGCCTAGTTGATATAAACATAATCTATATGACCAAATGAATTAGGAAATTCCTCTAAAATGTTCTATTGCATGATCTTAATGTTCGTGCATCTCCCTTCTGAGTCTCTAAATATTTTTGTGATAATCACCAATTACATAGAATTATAGATGAAATCGTTAGCCAAAAAAGTTACGAAATGGCTATTTAAAATTAACTAGCGAGAAACAATTTTTCCCACTTTCTATAGTTATTATTTTCCTTCTTCTAGACTTCATATGTTTCATAGATAGTCTCGAAATGAAGAGTTATTTTTTTCAAAATTGTATATTTTTTTATAGATAAAAATATGCAATCATATTTAAATTCACATACAACTAAAATACTACTTTTTCCCTACAACACAATTTAATTTGTAAATAAAAAATAATCACACAATTACAATATTTCTACCAAAGAGTGCTCAAAGATGTTTCATAACATCTTGAACCTTCAATATCATAAGTGACTTTATATTCTATAATTGAGCAAATTATTAAAGACCACATTTGAGCAATATGTCACACAAAAAAATTATTAAACAAAGATGTTCATGATTGTTAACATAACATTATTACATTTTGGTGAAAAAGAATCTTCATGGGTTAAATATTTTAGATTTATCTCTAAACTCAAATTCACACTCATTTTATAGTTTTAAATTTGATGAATGACACAATTACATAAATAAATAATAATAACTTTGTATATCTATTTCTACTGCTACTATTTATTTTGTGCATGCGAGTGAATTTGAATGTGCAACTCTACTAACAAATAGGAATTAAAGAAAATTCTCTAATCACATATTAGTTTTTTAAATTTTCTGTACCTCAATTGTCATCTTCTTTACTTTATCAATTATGATTCATCTAGTCCACATGTACACCAAAGTAGAGGAAAATTTAAAGAATAATTTCAATGTTTCACCCTTTCTCCACTTGTTTTACATTTATTATTTTTCTTTCATGCATATAATGTTGTAATTCTCAATTTATCATATTTTATACATGTTCTATCATAATATAGAAAAGCCATCATCCTTCAAGCTTCCTATTTTAATAGGTATATACTCATCCTAAATCGTGTATTTTCCTCCATCAAAGAATGGATTATAGGTTTGATCATGTCCTTCTATAAGAATGCACATGTGATCTATCTCTCTTATTTTGAACATGTTTCCTATTTATTTTGAGTTTACCTTTTTGAGTAGTGTCAATATTATCCATAGGCTCACATTTCCAAATATTAAAATTGAGTACCTAGGCTATTATAATTAAGATAAGCTCTAGGAAAATAGTTATTCAAGAAACAAATTTAAATCATATTGTATCATATCAATAACATTTGGCCATGCCTACAAGGAGGAATACAGATCAAATCTATAACATTGTGGCTGCATGTTGTCTTCTTTAGGATAATAGTGTGCTAGCTTAGCTCGATAAGGCAACACAAGTGGAAGAGGGCTGGATAACGGTAAAGAGCAAGAAAGATAAGTCCTCTAAGCCTCCTTTTGACATGACTCTCAGCTCCCACAAGAGTAATTTTAAATGTAAATCCTGATGGTTCTTGTTTGGAGGCCGGCTTTTGGCTGGTTGCTGGTTGTTTTGCATCTTTGTAGTCGATCGCGGTTCTTTGGCTTTGGTAGCCTTTTTTTCCTTGGTTTTTGTGCTTTCTTGTCTTTATCTTTCAATGACAACCTTCCGGTTGCAGGTTCTAGATCCATTCAAAATCTATTTGTAAAGGGTTTCGGAGTCCCTTCAAAATGTGTTTTTACTTTAATCAAAAACATTATTAACTAGTAGTATCTAAGTATTGAATCAATCATCAATATTGTACACATAGGCAATCTATATTATATGGCTTCTAAATCTTCAAATCTTATGAAAGCAAGAGTAGGGGTTTGAATTGAAGTAAACTAAGCTTCATATATTAACTCTCTTATAACGAACCCCTAAAGTGACTTATTAGCACTACACTAGTTCCAAAAGTAGATATGTTTGCAAACATGTAGGATTAAGAAGTCTAATATAACAATGGATAAAATTGTGTCTCTATATATATAAATTTAAGACCCTAGGATAGAACCATACATGATAGAGTTTAAATTAAGGCCAAAGGCCAAAGAAAAATCTAGATAATATATTCTACTATAAAGGCCCAATTATAGATTCATAAATCTAATAATCAAACACATTACACAATTACAGCTTGTACATTGAAAACTCCTATTCAACAAATGAAATTAAAGATCCCCACATTTCATTTAATTCATCATTTATCAATTTCTACCCTTATATACCTAAAATTCAATTGTATTATATGATTTATCATTTAACTATATTATAAATATTTATATATTTATTTTATGTATAATAATATTATCTCGAAAACAATTGTCATAAGATATATAAAATAAATTGAAAAACAATTGTCATATATAATGTTTAATGAAACAAGTCGCATATACCAAATGTTGACAAAACGAAGAAAAACAGAAATAACTGTTCTTTTAAAAGTAATAATTATGAAATACTGAAGTCGGAGAAGACTGGCTGATCGATGGATCTACCAATGAACTATTCTAATGGCACTTATAACTTTGTCGACGTCGTAGGGAAGAGTAAAGGAAATCCCTGACAAATTCTGCTAAATTGGGGCTGTTTTGTAGATTTCTAGTTATACAAAATTTGTAGGTATTTATGAATTTATAAATCAGCATCTTCAAGTAGTGATTGGCCTATAAGATCATTTAAAAAAAAAAAATCAGCAGTTAATCCAACGTCAATCCAATCTTTTCAACAAAATTCAGGAGAATTGATTTAAGGAATTGATATTACATATATAAATTCATTGTTACATCAAATTTTACAGATATCATTGAACTTCCAAATCATCATCTTGATTTATACCCAAAATGGTAATTAATCCGAGACCACTCCTAGAAATGTAACAGTTCATCCAACATTTCTTCCTTCAACTTTCATAATCTTCGCAGCATATCTGCACTATCCACCAGAAAAGAGTAATAAATTTTGATTTTTCAGAATTCTATCTAGAGGGAAACATAAAGTAAGAAAAATAACTGACACATAATATACAAGAATAAATTTGAGATGGTAAAGATTTTGTTACAAAAGGATCCTGAACCTGAAGCGCCATGATTTCCAATTCCCCTTCTTTTAATTGAATTATGGTCCTCCCAAAAGTGTCAGAATTCATGGTCCACCAATTTAGTTCGGGGAATTCATGGATTCCAGCTACAAGACCTGTCTTTGCCCTCAGACATCAGCTCATAATTACTCATGAAACACATCATTTAAACGAGTAAATAATGGTCCTAACTTTGAAGGCGCTTCCTGTCGCTGAAATCCATGAATTGCCAAAATTCAATTGAACAAGAGGACTTACATGACCTTCCATAACACACAAGAGGGCATGGTAGTGCGCTGGCTAACACAGAGAGAAGAACCTTATCACTTTTTAAATGCTATATCTTGGGAAATTATGGATCATTTATCCCTCTATCGTACTACTTTTACACAGGCATTGGTGAGTGCTGGGTCAAAAATTGGGTTATCGGTGTCCACTAGTATTGTGTGGAGGTAATAACTTGGGTGGTTTCTGATTATGTCACTGCACAAGTCATCAAGTTTGACATTGCGGTACTCCAACGCTAACCTCGACTCTCTCACAAATCAAATGGCGCACACATTGTAGTTAAGAAAGATGTTGGATAACCGAGTTTGATTTGGTTCAGGTGTCAAAAAATTCAACTACAATGAAAATGTCTATTCCAAAGTATGATTAATCGATGAGAATATTATTCTTGAAAAAAGATTACCTTGCACAAACGTACAAGCCTTTCATTTATTTGGTTTTCATTATTTCAAAAAATATAATAAAAGTTTGAAAAGTATTTTTAGCTAAACAATAATATATTTTTAGTTTGTATTTTTATTTGTTTTAACTTTATTTTGATGGGTTTTTTTAATTCTAATGGATTAGTGTCAGATGTATATTTCTATATAAATGTTGACATTTTATTCAAGTATTGATAGTAATTGACTTCATACATCTCAAGGATCAAGATTTGAATTATATATCTTCCATCTTTTGTATTGGTCAAACAACACATGTGATTCTTAACCAATTTTGGAATCAAACATGTGGTATGGACCACCAAAGCCCAAATTAAAAATCTATAAATGTAGGTATGAGACAAGTTAATTTCAACTAGACATTCAAAGTTGCATGCTAGCATGTTGTGTGAAAGAACAAAATTTCTAGGTGATTTGATCATTTATGAATTATCATGACAACACACTAAATCATCATTATAAGAACAATTGAAGCATCATAGCATCATTATCAACATCCATAGGAACAAATATAGACATCACATTCAACTTCACATGCCTAAGAATTTGTTTCAAAACATTAAAACAATGCAATGTTTTAACTAAGGCAAAGGGTGGGATGCTCGATTCCTTCGTCTCTTAGAATAAAAATATTTTAGTGCTCATTAGAACCATTCAATAAAGATTATTGTAGAAAAAGACAATTCTAAACAAATTGGATAATAAGTTTAGAATTCTCAAAAAAGGGTCAAAATTGTTGACACATAGAACTAAAGTAGAGTCAAGAATAGTCAATTTTATGGTTTCTAATCAATTTTCTAATGTATTCTGAAGCATGGGACATAAAGAAAATCAATGCAATATTATCTAGAATAGAATATTTTTAATCAAGTCCTAGAGAAAAGTACATTTATCCCCTTTGTCAAATTTAATAGCACTTATTAATAAATGTGCTCATGTAATTTTTTGGAACTTAGCTTGTAGACTTAGGTTTGTTCTTTTATTATTCTAAAAGAAAATAAGAAAATAAAAAAATATCTTAATTATTTCTTTAACTATATATGTCAATAAAGAATAAACATATGAGCTATTTAGATCAAACTAAACAAGTTGATATAAAACTAAAAAAACATATAATAGAACTGTAATTGATAGAAAGATGAGGCACATGCACTGGGAAACAAATATACACTAGAAAATAAAGACTTTAAAATGGAAAAACTGAAATGTATGGACTTGGAAGACTAAAATTATATGAAGCTAAATTATGGAGGAAGCTATTAGGAATCTACAAGAGAAAATTGGAGACTTCAAGATGTTTCTTGCACAAAAGAGGAAATATTAGTTATAGTAGTGGACACAAATGTCCTTGTAGTAACTGCCAAAAGATTGAAAATAAAATATCTTAAAAGTGGCCTAAGATTAATTCTTATTGTTGCATATTTTGGACATAAACACTAATAGAATCTACACAAAGAAGATGGTAAAAAAATAATACACATACTTGAAATGGAAGCCCTAATAAAAGAAAAAAATATAGTAAATATGATTGAAATTTAAAACAAGAATAGAAATAAGTTGGAATCATTGAGAAATTTATGTGAACGTTACGTCTTATGAGTTGTCCTCTAACAAGAGGGGGATGTCATAAAATGGGTGTTATTAATAATGATCTAAAAGATTTAAAATCCTTAATAAAGGTGCATTATGACTTGTAATGACTATATATATATATATATATATATATATATATATATATATATATTCTCATAGAACCTACAAAATAGAAAAGCCTACAAAAGGAAGTGAAAATAGGGAGCCTTCCTTACCTGGCTTCCTTGTGAAAGTTTTGAAAAAAAATCACAATATAGAATTTGATGAAAATAAGAGTATGTAAAATATGAAAAATGGATACAAGCCATAACAATGTATAATAAGAGTGGAAACAAGTCAAACATAGTGGAAAGAGGTAAAATATTATGAAGAGAAAATAAATAAATAAGGATAGAAGAATTGAAATTTAATGGATATGAGGACTTGCAAAATGAAAGATTACAAGGAGTACTAATAGGAAGGGAATATGAAAATATAAAGGAGAAGTAGATGACCATGTACCACAAAATTTAATGCTTTTGTGGAAGTATAGGAATGAGTCCTCTACAACTTTCTAGGGTTTTCACCTAGGAGGAAGAGGATTTTCCTTTACCACAGGGCATTAAACCTTGTGATTCATTCAATGCTAGAGATTGAATATGTATTGAAATATGTTGAATATTAAAATGTAAGATGTAAATCTAATTACCTAACCTAAACTAAGAGATTTTATGTTGCTGGAAAACACATGATGTATTATAACAATGTAAAATGAAGACTAAACTAAGAAAAATGACCTATTAGATCAAATGGGTGCACCTAGAAACTACTGTGGGCTGAAGACGAAGTTGTGGGAGCATTAGAAAACCTAATAAATATGAATTCTGAGTCAACTGGGACACTTATGCCAAGTAGGTTGACCTAGTCCCTTTTTAGATAAACTACTCTGGATGCCATATTTGCCAACTAGGTCTCCAAATCTGCAAATTTTTGTGTTAGGAACCTGCAATGGGACTAGGTCACCACTATGGCCGACCTAGTCCCTTTCAATTTTTTGGGAAAATTGAAAGTGGACATAGAGGCCTATGGTTTGTATGTTGTTTCTTCATGGGAATCTGGACTTAAATCTGTAAAATAATTTGCAAAACAAAAGATATTTGGGTTTCTAATGTGGGGTTTTCCTTAGTCAAACCCCTAGTTTGTATTTAAACTTGCAATGAGAGAAAATCTATATAAAACCCTAGCTCTAAGTGTGTCTAGAACTAGGAAAACCTAAAATAAGACAAAACCCTATTCTATTGTGCTAGAATAAGATGGATGAAAAATATTTGGAATGATGCAAGACCTCAATCCTAGAAACCCTACAACATTACAAATGAGTGTAAAAAGGAATGCAAATGGGATGCAAACCTCAAGTCTAAAAATGGGTTGAAAGTAGAAGATGGAGTCACTTTGAAAATAGTCTTTAGGTGTGATTTTGTGGCTAGTTGCACCTCTTCAACCTAGATTTCTCCATAAATCTCCATAGGCATATATGTTCAACCTTTGTCAATGTGTGATCTTGAATGTGGAGTGAGCTTGAATACCTACAAAAAGCCCTAGTTTGTTGTCAAAAATCTTCAACTTTTGATGTGAGAGAGATGAATCTTCTTGAGGAAGATGTTTTGCACTTGATTCTTGGATTTGGATGTGAAAAATGACTAAGTGAGAGTGGGAAAATGACCTAAAAACAAGTATTTATATGCAAAAAGACCTAATTGTCATTAATTTTGACCTAAGAGGCCAACACCCATTGAGAATTTTTTATTAAATATTCATTTTCCTGCTTAAAATTAAAAATATCCTCAAAAAGGACTAGGTCGCCAACTTGGGTGACCTAGTCCCACTAAGGGATTTTGAAGTGGGATTAGTGATTTTCAATAATTTTGATGTTGTTTTTTGGTGTTGAATGATTTCTTAGGTATAACATGCCTCAAAGTCAAAACTAATGAACCTTAAGGGCCTATAAATGTTGTTTTATGGTGATAATTGATGAAAGGAGACCTAAAGCAGGACTAAAATAGGCACAAAATTTTCTTTTTCTTCAAGGGTATACAATTTTTGGTGACACATTTAGCCCCCACTTTAGCGCCCATATGATTCTACATGTATATGTAAGCTAAAGGACTCTAAACAAACAATGCACCTTATCTTCATAAAAAGATACTCATTTAAAAGGTGGGAGAATGAAGCCCCCATTGTAGTTATCTGCAAAACCACAATGTTAGGAACCGCATCTTGCAACAAAAATTCATTAGAAGTCCTAAAAATCCTCTTATCTAATCCGTAAAGATCAAATTTGAGGGTAGATGTATGCCCCCTTGATTTTGCTTGCTTTGCAGAGGTGGAATCAAGGTGGCAATCTAACCACATCGAATGAGGACATGCATATCAAAGGGAGTTTCCAAGTACCATGCCTCATAACAATATATGAGTGATGATGTAGGGCATTGAAACATGATTTTGACACAATAAACGACATAAAAAATGGTCACTAGCACTCAGTATGCTGATTTGAACAAAGCAACACACTGAAAGGCTATCATGGTAAAAAGGTACAATTGTGCACGTGTGTAAAATGAGATAGTTAAAAGGAATGAGAATAGAGTAATTGTGCACTTACTTTCTCATTTACCTTGTTTATCATTGAAGAGTGATGAGGAGAGAACGAGAGGATGTCGAGTACACACGATTTCACTCTTACGAGATTGGGTGTGCTATGGGATCAGGTGGCGAGTGACAATTGACAACATGAGGTCAGTTGATTGTGGATCCTTTGCTTTGTGATTTTTCAATTATAGAATGAATTTATTGCCTATTTACTTTAGATTAGGGTCTTGGAATTTTTTTTTGAAAAGTGTCCCTTTTTTCCACAAAGTGTCCCTTTTGTTCTCAAAGTGTCCCTTTTGTTCATGAAGTGTCCCTTTTCTTCGCAAAGTGTCCCATGTCTTCGCAAAGTGTCTCATTTCTTCATGAAGTGTCCCAAAATGGTTCTAAAGTGTCTAGGGCCATAGGAAAATCACATTAGAAGAACATTAGCACACTTCCATGATGAATCAAAGAATAATTGAAGAGATTAGATGATTTAAATACCCACTTGCTCCCGTCAACGTCTATGTGGTAGATAGTTGGGTTTCCTAAGAGACATGGCTCTAGCTTTATCATAAGAAGAGACATAGCATCTATAGGAGGTGGGGATATATTGGGCATATCTCATGCCTCCCATGAGATATCATGATGCTATGTTGATGGCATTATGTGAGTGATGGAATGCCGACACATGCACCTTCCACCTACTAACGAGTGAGATGACTATTATGTTAGAGGATGTCTATCGCATACTCTGAGTCCCTATTCGTGGGGAGCTGGTGCATCTATAGAGGGTTTGGTCCTTCTAGGAGTAGCGGGAAGGCATCCAATACTGCCTTAATGGTCCAGTACATGATGACAGGGTTGCGGGGTAGATTTATTTGGCTTTGTTACTCTACTCATGAGCACCAGTGGTGAGGCAGATTATGATTCATACAATAGAATTGGTCCTCTTGTCGAATGGACGAGCAACACATTTGGAGGGTGGTTTAGTACATTGTTGTGCATTTTTCGCATACACACCCCACTGAAAGTAGGGACCCTCTTTCTTGCTCTTTTGGTTTTGTTCTTGGTGTTTTGGCACTTTGATTTTGGGGATTTGGTTGCCTGGGCATGTTCCCAAATGATTATCTTACTCATGAAAATGCCCCTTTGGAGGAAGTACTTTGAAAATTCTATGTTCTCGAATTCATTTAGGGTTTTTCTGTGTTTTTAGGAATATTCCTTCTAGGTGGATTTCCCCGAGCACCTCGAAAACCCGAAGGAGGTTGTTTTATATAATTTTTCTAAATTCCAAGAGTTTACGGAATTCCGTCCGGTCCAGATTTTCCCAAGATTCCATCATGCCTTTGGATTCCCAAGCTCATTCTCTTGTCGACGCATTTATATTTCCTGTACGATCTTGTAGTTTTCTTTTATTGATTCATTTGTGTTTTATGAGGAAAGGTTTGTGTCATTTGCCTTTATGATTGATTTGAGGAGCTAGATTTTGAGTTGTTGTTGTGGGATTCTGCATATGACCTTGTGATCAAGCATTATGGTCAATTTTTCTCTTGATCACTTGAATTTTTCTTCGATTTTCAGGGTTTCTTGTCAACTATTTCTATTTTGATTTCTTTTCTCTCATGGCATGTACATGTTTCCTTCCCTTTTTAATGAATGAACTGTATTTTCTTTAGGGTTTATGTGGGTGTATGTTTTGAGTTAGGACTTTGATGTGGTATGGTCTAGTAGCAATGTTAGGGTTTTGTTTGTTGGCTTGATGCCCTTCCTCATATTTTGTGCCTCCTTTCCTCCTGCATGACTATGATTCAATGAGGTTAACCATTGCTTTCCTCCATTCTTAATTGGATTTCATGTGTTCTTATGTCGAGCTCTTGTTTAACCTAGAAATCCCCAACCTATAATGAAATCACATCTTTGGCCAGGTGGAGCTTGTTGCTCATTATCTAATTTGATAATCGTCCTATCTTGGTTGAGTCATGGGAGAAATCGTGCGAGAATGGGGGAAATGAAAATGGCAATTTCCTAGGGTTTCCCTTGCTGAAGTCATTCCTCATATTGATTGGATTTCATTTATGACCGATTTCAAGCATGATTTGTTTATCTTGCATTTTGAGCGGGTTGAATTCTAAGTTGAATCCCCAACTTCCCAATCATTTGATCAATCTTGGCGAAATCCTGATGAAGTCAAAGATTTCGGGTTTTTTAACATTGCATAGATTTCCTTTACTTCAGGATTTCCCCGATTTTTCGATCGCTTTGTCGGTTTCCTAAAATATGCTTAAAATGTGAATATTACACTGACTTTGTGAAATTATGTTTTCTATGGATTTTACCAACATGTCTTTGTCCCTTCATTTTCTCAAAGTTCGTAAACTATTGCCATTTTCATGGATTTGTGACCTTGGCAAATTTTCCTGAAATCTTGTTGAAACTGAAGAATTGGGAAATAGTATGATCTATTAGCTGATGACTATGCATTTTATGGTTGATTTGAGTTGTTATATATGTTTCATTCTATTTCTTAGTTAATTTTGGTTGATTAAATGGTAGTTGGAAGTTTCATTGTGCCTGTCTCGCTGAATTCCATTTGGTCCAAAATTTCTCAAGATTCCCCTTTGGCCTGAATTCCATGAGAGGACTAAAACCCAAACGTTGAAATGAGTAATTATTATGAGATTCTAGGGATTTTTGTTTGTCATCAATTTTGTTTTAGGGTTTAATATATCTTTTATGATGGATTAACATGAATTTCATGATGTGATGGATATTTACTTTGGTATTTTTATTGGATGCAACCAAAATCAAGTCAAGCTATTGTCGAGATGACCAAGGGCAAGTTAATGGATCTGAGTGTTGAGGGCTTTGCTATCTCTGAGGAAAAAATGATGAAAATTTACTTAAAGAGCAAGATCCCAGAGAGAGAATCGTCTTCCATTTGGTTAGAGGTCATAGATACAAATGTTGGAATGTGGGATTATGAGGAATTTAAGACAAGGATGGCAACACAAAACCTTCCTCTGTTGGCCAAAATAATATTGGAATTGGGGACGGCACAAGTGGTTGGATTCCCTCCTATTGTTCAGTGCTATGATTTTGTGCTTGAATGTGCCAGACATTATGACAGGGCACACAGAGGATAGTTGGTCATGAAGGAAGAATTGGGGAAAATATTAACCCTTTGTCCATTGCTCATACCTTTGACATGCCTAATAGTTCTCATGTAATGGGTTTTGATATGGATGTAGCAAAGAAGTATTACGATGAAAATGTCATCAAATCCCAACAGGTCATCAATTCCAAGTTGGAGAAACCCAAGTCCCACTTTTCTAGGCTACCCAAGCAACTAGTCAAGGCTAAGTTCAGGAAGGAATACTATGATTTTATCATACTCCTCAGCAGGGTAGTGGGATTGAAAAGTGCAGGAATGTTTGAAAATTGGATAATCCATGTCATTGTGAGGATGGAGCAAGGTATTGACTACCATTGGGCATGCATTATAAGTACAATGATACATGAATAAATGTGCATTTTCCTTCAAACAAAGACCTTCACAATGACCTCCTACTTGCTTTGTGCACTTGAAAGGTTCCATCCATACAAGGGGCTAACCACAAGTGGTGTGTTTGGATAGGATTTTATTTATGAAGTATACCCATAATTGCACTTGGGTGGCACAAGTTATAGAAGGGTGAACGATGCATTCACCATGTACATCACTAGGCTATTGCAAGGTGCATAACATGTATGGATCTCGTACAATGCTATGGAGTTAATCAAGAGGTTTGGATCTTAGTTTATCCAGTTCCCTACCTTTTCATACATCAGGATTGATGGTTGTCAGGAGGCTCCTTTCAGACTCCCTAGATATCCCACATATCATGTTGTACTTCTAGAGCTCACAAGTAAAATATGTTATTTTGATGCAATTTTGAGAAGGAGACATAAGATTGGATTTGGTGGTGATTTTCCTTTAAGGATAGGAAGTGGTGAGGTTTTTCATTCTATTAACTCAACCCATGCTTCCAAAGAATAAATGAGTAATCTACGTCTTTCCTTCCATTCCAAGAGATCTAGATTTGATAGGACAGGTGAAGCATAGAGGAAGGCCAGTAGGGAATATAGTCACAAGGATGATATAGAGGATTATTGGGAAAACATCAGTGATGAATTTGAGATAAGAAAGAAGAAGTTATGTAGGCTAGCAGTGAACTTAGTCTGGATATACAACATAATGGCCATTTCAGATTAGGTTGAAGATGATCAAAATCTGATTCAGGGCCATAACTACAAAGCTATGAAGGATACCAATTGGATAACTAGATTGGATAGAGGAAGAGAAGAGAAAATTGGAATAGATCATGACTCTAGTGATCAGGTACACTAAAATGTTGCTCAAACACAAGATGTTGGAGTTGGAGAGTGAAGGTGCACAATGCACCTATGATGTAATGGGAAACTTGGAGTCTCACTCCACTTCAGAGGAATCACTTGAGCAGGATCCTAAGGGTAAGACTAAGGTGGGCTCCCCTTTTAAAATAAAGATTAAAGATGCTTAGGAGGAAGGGGAGGTAGAGAAACAAAGAAAGCCCATTTCTAAGAAAAGGAAACACATTTCAAGGAAGAAGAAATTTGAGAAGGATGAAGGTGAAAAGGAAGAAAAGGAAGTAAGTGTTCCTGTGCCTAAGAGAAGAAGGATAGTAAGATTATCACACAAATAGAAGGGAACTTCAGAGGTAGGAGAAAAGGCTGACCCACCAGTGGTAGAGGTGGAAAGTTCAGGAGAAAGGACATAGGTGTATACAAGAGGATCAAGAACTCCATCTCCTAAAGATGGTTTACTACAGAAAAGTGTGTGCATAGTTGCTCTTACTACTAATCATGAGATAATTCCTCCTTCTCATGAGACTTAGAGTGTACTAGGAAAATCTAAGGATGTTGAGGATCACCAAGATGAAGAAGAAGAGGAGCTTTAGGAGGGTGATCTCTATAGTGTTGAGGCAGAGATAAAGAAGGTATTATTGTCTCCTATGGTGACTTATGAGGATTCACCTATAGGGGGTGAATAGGATAGACCTCTTCAAAGGGAGGAAGTGTCGATTAGGACTCCTCCAATTTCTGAAAAATAAGAACATGATAAAAGAAAAAAGGATACAGTTGAAGAGATTCATGAAAGAAATTTTTTGAATGAAGATGCACACAAGGTTCACTAGGATGTAGTTGGATAGGATAGTGTATAGCCATATTCCATAGTTCCATCTTGGTTAGACAGGGAATTAAAGAGTAAGGAGATTGCGGTGGATGATACTCCTCCCAACTGGGATGAATTATGGGCAAACATAAGAAAGGGAAAAATAGAGAAGAAGTCTAGGGTTATCTCCAAGATCGAGAGAGATGAAGCAAATAATAGGGTGGTCCACATTGCTACTCCTGCTCCTGATAAGAATAAGGATGATGTGACTGGCAGTGACTATAGTTTGCACACTGTCAACTTGGGGCCTACCTCCATGGAACAGGATATTGAAGAGTATGAAGGCTCTAGTGTAGTAATTTTTGGTAGATTGAGGAAAGAGGTGCAGAACAAGAAAGAACTAAAGAAGGAGAATGGTAAAGTCAAAAGGTATCTCCAAGATTTGATGAAACCCTTTCAATCCATCAGCTCCTCATCATTGGTTGCAGGTTTTCTACCACAAGAAGCAATAACTGAGTTGGAGAAGATGAAATCCACGAATCATGCCACAAGGAGCTAGTTGTAGGGAGTGCAAGCCAAGGGAGGTGGTGCCATCAAGGAAATTCTTTCAACTGGTGGAGATGCTATGAGATCAATAGAATGGTTAAAGAATGTATTGGCTCGGGATAACGAGGATGTGAATCTTTTTTTATAGAAGACTAACTCTATCATGGACTACACTGAAGACAAATTGGTGTTTGATGGAATTCTTCCTTCATCCAAGGCTGTAGATTCCTGGGAATGGGTTGATGTTTTTCAAATAAGGAAAAGGGTTTTGAAGAGGTGCATAAGTGGGGAAAAAATTGAGGACACCCTGACTGAGATTTACAATAAATACATTTATTTCTTTGAAGTTATGATGGGAAGGAAAAGATTTGTGCCAATGGATCTGAGCTTGGAGCAATTGAGAAAATGATGGCGAGATGTGTATTCTCCAATCAATCAAGACCATGTCACTAAACACTAGTTAGATGATGCGGCCACATACATTGTGGTGATTGATAAATATCAAACCATGAGGGTGGAGTGGGATAGGGTGATAAAGCAATCAATAGAGGACATTAAGTCCATTGAAAGGAGAATGAAAGTGTTAGTGATGCCAAATTTGGCCAACTTGGATAAAATTTTGATGGTGTAGGATAGGGTAGGGAGAGATAAGGACAAAGGGGGGAGCAGTTAATGCAATGCCTCATCAGAATTTATGCTTCCCATTATTCCTCTTCCTCCTTTGCATGCATTGGATCAGGCTATGTTGGAGATCCCAGGATGACCTATATGGAGTACATGCATTTAATGCATGATTTACTTTATTTTGAATTCCTCTTGGCCAATTTGTTTTGGTGGTCGTGGATTATTGTAAGCCTAGTTGGGCTGACCTATCTTGGGGAGTTTCTTTAAATTTTGCATTATGCCTCATTTGTAAGGGCTAGATAGATTTAGATTAGAGTGAATTAAGAGGTATATCAAGAGTTATATTTAGGAGTTAGTCTCATTTTTTAAAGCAGGTGTTGTAATAGAACACTCAATTTTTTGCTACTTTGGGTGATTTAATGCAAGTAAATACATTGTGATTTGGTACCTTTCTTGGGTCGAATTTTGATCTAGCATGGTTCCTAAGATTCTATTTTTTTTAATTTCTTAAGTTTATTTAATATATCATAATTTTGATGTTAGAGGACGTGATGATGTTGAGGGGTTGATGCTTGAAGTGTTTTTAGCAATCTCTAGTCCATAATTTTTGTAGCTAGTTGATTGTTAGTTGATTTGCAAAGTTAGCCTGGACTTATAATTGTGTTTAGTTTGATTGTGGATGCTTGTTTATTTCAATTGCAATAGGTTTCTTTTGAATGAATATGCATAACCTGAAAATATTTAACTCCTTAGAAGATTGCACTATTTCTATAAGATTGCAGATTTATCTAGGTCAAATAGGAATTAGTTTCTGAGGGATTGGTCTAGTTCAAGTATATTATCATTTTCATTGTTAACCTTAGAATTAGAATTGATATTAGGATCTCTCTAAAACCATTTATATTTTTCTATTTCTTTTGTTATCTGAGTTACACTTAGGATTTGAAGTATCACCATATTGTTAGATCTGATAAATTTGAATTATGTGTTTTCTTGTAATAAGGTCCCTTTGCGATTATTGGTATTTTCACATTATGTCTAAGTTGTTTTATTGCATTTTCAAGACATGGAATTAGAGACCTTGGGGTTATCTCTTGAGGCTTGCTAATAGAGATTTACCTTTCAAGGGAGATAGGATATCATATTATGTCTGAGTTGTTGTTGTGCAGAAAACACCATCAACATACATCTAGTACTAGGGATGGTAGAGAATTAGATAGTTTATGCCTAGAGACAATATATTCTAGCACATTTATACTATGACTTGGGTCAGTTTGTATTCTGAGATCTTGATACTATGGTACATTGTACGCTCCTATAGGTTTTTTGTTTAGAGTATATCACATGTATTTCACCAGTTGGCTTTCTATATTCAACAATGGTAGGCTATCTATGGGAATTCGAGTACCCATTGCTATAGATGCATAAAAATTCCTTCATAATCATTTTCATCTATTGCATGACTTATTCCATTATCTGTATATTCATATCTCTCATTGCATGTTTCATGTCACCATTTGCATATTTCATCGATCCATTTCATGTAAACACATTTAAATATATATTTCATTAAGTTATTTTTCACTTATCTCATAAATACATAGGAATATTCACTTCAATATGTGCATAATCCTAACTCATCCCATCCATAATCATTTTTACACATCCATTTCATATTTCATGCATAATCATTTTATAAATCTATAGTTCATTAACCACTCAAATATTATAGTTATCCATGATCATTCACTCAATGAAATAAATGATTAATCCACCCCAAATCATAAATAATTAACCATTTCCTTAATCATAATTTAATGTATTTTCATCAAAATATTCCACATATTCATTAATTTTATCTATTTACAATGTCCATGCATTTGTCCCACATTTCCCCCATAACTTGGGCTCATCCAATTAATTCATCTATAAATACTTGTTTCTTCCTCACATTTGGGCATGAAAATTCTTAATCTCACTCTAATCCAATTCCATAAAAAATGAACTTGTTCTTTTGCTTGTAAAATCTAAGAGAAAATCCAAGATAAAGGGAAAAGGATAGCAATGGATATAGATTTCATTTGAAGATTCATGTGTTTTTGAATTATTTAGTTTTATTTTACATTTGTTTTCCTTTAGAGACGCTTCATTGAATGTCATGCTAGAAATTTGATTGATTTTCTATAGATTAATAATTAGTTTTTAGTTTTTTAGCATTACAATTATGACAACTATGGTAGTACAATAATCTGCACTTTTGGAGGGTTACATTCGACTAATTGGGTGAGGATGATATCCTATGGAGGTCATACCAACTTTTTATTCAGTGTCTCGATCGAACCAAACAACTAAGGATGTTACAAATGAGAAAGTTCTTTGTAGGACGACACGATCACATAGTGTGGCCATTTTACTATGATCAGGTTATGAGGTAGTTTGGAGAGGTATAGACACCACTGCAGCCATATTCATCATTTAGGAGGTCTATTTAGAGTGCCCAAAGGCTAAGGGATACAACACAGTTCACACTAGATGATGTCATCCAGAGTGACTCTGACTATTCTGATCATGATCAACCACCTGTGGATGATGCAGATGATATTGGGGCCACATGGGACCATGAGGAGTGGTGGAGAGAATTATGACTAGATCTAGTGTTCTCTATGGATGAACCAATGGGATATGTGGAACGTGTACCAGATGAGGGGGAGGAGACAGAGAGAGGACAAAGCCAAGGAGACACATGACAGGGTGGCTAACATATTTACGTATATTATTTATGAGGAGTATGATGAGGATGTAGATCTAGATTACGATGGACAAGAGGGAGAGGAGGAGGATGAGGAGTAGGAGGAGGAGGAGGATAGAGTAGAGGAGCTACCCATGAGTGATGATGATGAGGCAGCAGTCAGGGATTGATATGAGTAGGGAGAGGTCTCACCTGTATATGTGGCTAGATCTCGAACTGTAGTAGCAAAAGGTACAAAAAATTATAGCCAATGGGAGGAAATCACATAATCTGTGTTCCATACATAAGATGACGTATACATTCCATATTCTACCAAAGATATAGGTGATGATATTTAATTTTAATATATGTATGTTATATTTTGATGTATTATTTAATGCATATGTAACGATATATATCATGATGTGTACTAATGAAATAATTTTTTTATTTTGTAGGGCCTATAGAGGGTTGGAGAGATTTCCTACATCAATTTGCTATAGAGATAGTGTCGACAAAATTCAATGAAGAGAGATGGATTCTAACTACATGCCCCCACCAATCATGGAGTGAGAGCTAGATACCTTGAGACCCTTCACAATACTGTAGGAAAGTTATGAGGTCTTGAGGAGGCTGATATTTCAAGTGAGAGCTACACCACAAGCACACCATGACAGCCCTCAGTAGAGGTGGAGAGACTAGAGAGAGAGGTGGCATGGTTATAGGCAGAGAGGGACTAGATAGTAGGTGAGCAACGGGTGACACTCATGCAAATGGAGGGGATAGATTTCATGCTCAAATTCAGTGGATCACCATCACGATCATGCATGAGTGTCTCTTGATGTCCTACTACCGATGTAGTGTGAGTACCAAATCTCGAGAAATCTGATAATCACAGTCCCTAGTTACACTATATACTATGACAACATGTACCAAAATACTTTTGATATATGTATATATGCATTTGTATTTTAGATGGTGTAATTTATTTGTGTGGATGTTAAATGACAATGTGATTAATTAAATATCCTTTGTTAGAGTATTTAAGTAATGGTAACATGATTTAATAGAAAGTGTGTGATCTAATTAAAACATGTTTAGAATGTATGTTAGATACAACATAAAGAGTAAATATGTTTTTGAAAAAGTAAGTAGCATTTACAGGGTGTTGTACCCACAAAATGAGCTAGAAGGGCCAAAAAAGATCAAGTCCAAAAAATAATTTAAAGTTAAAAAAAAGAGTAGAAACAATGCAATAACAACACAATGACCATAGATAGGCAGTAGAGACACAAAACATAGGCCTAGGCAGCAAGTAACTGGCATTATCCCAGTTTTTGAATATAACACACAAGAGGGAAAAGTGAATAGTATGAAATCTAAAGTAATTATAAAAATGAATCAAATAACCACTTTAGTGTTTAGGACACAAGCAGAACTATGTGTCAAGAACGAACCAATGGGAGAGCCAAAAATATAAAATTTGATAGCTATAACAACACTACTCTATGATTCATAACATTCAAAATGGGATTAGACATAATACCTACACAAATATGCAGCACTAATGGGATCTTTAAGAGGAGTGCCATCATGTTCGGTTAAGGTATAAGTACCAGATCCATAATTTGTATTGATCACATAGGGGCCTAACCAATTAGGACTAAATTTATCTTTGTCAGTGTAATCGGTGGTGGTGTGATGTTGGTTTTCATATAAAACCAAATCACCTTTGCTATATTTTCTAGGAATGACACCAACATCGTGTTTGTATTGCAACAATTTAGCATAAGCTTGAAGATGCTTGAGAGAGTCGTGTTGGAAAAACAAGGATAGAAAATAGGGTGAATCAATTGTTGTAGAATTTAAACTTATTCAACCTTAGTAAACCTTCAATACCAGATCTAATAATTAAGAGTGAAAGATTAAATCAACAACACATCAAAAGCACATGAACAAAAATATTTTTATACGTGGAAACCCTGCTAAGGGAAAAACCACGGTGGATGTTAGTCCACAAGATTATACCTTGTTAGAGGTATAATGAAAAATGAATAGGGAATGCACATGCATTCAAACACACTGCCTAGAGCTCACTGATCAAAGGGAAGTCTCACTACCTTACATAGAACAATCAGATTAAATCCATTTGATGAGGATGAAATGAGAAATTATCTTCTACAAAATTCTGATGACAGTTTCGATTAGGCACCAAAACACTTCTTCACACTTCACTCAATATTCTTCACACTTTGCTCTGAAATCAAATGATCTTATCCTTATTCACACACTTTGCATACATTCACCGAGCATACACACCACACATACACTTCAAAATGAAGAAATAATCACTCTTATATATTTTCTACATGAATTTACATCAACAAATCTATTGGCCACAAATAAAAAAATAAATTACAACTATCAACCCAATTAATGAACAAATCTTAATGCGCACCAACCTAAGTTAGTCACATCATAATGAAGACCTAAATTAACATTCTCAAACACACCAAACAATAAAAACTTAATCCATAAGGATCCACAACATTCTACCACCATCATGTCGTCCAAGAACATGAAAACCTCAAACATACAAAGGAAAATATTTGATCATGAGTACACTACTCACACAGACGTACCGCAATGATAGATCATGATCTATAAACATTATTGAATATCACAACAACATATGCAATAACTAAATTTACTAGAATTGCATTATCTTCTTCTACAAACACCTGCTACAATAACATAATAACTATAGGAACTCAAAAACTCACAACTTTCTCTAATCTTGATGTGTACCAATGAAAATTATAGAAAACATACTAAATATGATTAGAAACAAACCCTTTAATGCATGACCTCTGATTATCAATGCACACAACTTTCCACCATTCAAATCTTCACAGCTTCACAAACTACTTGCAACATATTTATTCTAATTTTCTCAATATCCTCAACATATACAACCTTCAGAATCATAATTGCTAATATTTTTGACATCAATGACAACCACATATCAGAAAAATAACCACAACATCTAAAAATATCCCCCTTTGGCATTGATGACAACACCTGATGTCAAAAATACCATCAACACAACTAACTCTTCACATAGTACTCTTCTCCTCCTTTGTTCTAAACTTCTCCAACTTAGATTTTACAAGGCTTTTCACATTACACTTCTCCCCCTTTGACATCAATGGAAAAGGTACACAAGCTTTGACCCACATATCATCTGAATCATCTGACTACTCCCCCCAAGTAGCACCCACCACAATATTAATCTGAAACAAGATCTAATTGTAAGTGCATGGATTGATGCAAAGACTTGCATCTTAGTTCATATTAGGAGGGGAGATCACCCCTAACTTGCCTATGATATAATCAAAATTATCCTTAGGCAATGGTTTAGTGAAGATATCTACAATTTGTTCCTTAGTGGGCACATATTCCAATCTGACTTCTTTATCACTCACTTTGTCTCTCAAAAAGTAATACTTAATAGATATATGTTTTGTCTTTGAGTGTAACAATGGATTCTTGGAAATTTTGATGGCACTTGATTTATCACAAAATATAGCAATAGGCTCATTATACTCAATTTTGATATCTCTCAACATCTATTTCATCCATAATATTTCAGTGAAATTGTTTGTTGCAGCAATATATTATGTCTCAGTAGTGGATAAGGAAATAGAATTCTTCTTTTTACTTAGCCAAGACACCAACTTCTTCCCTAAGAAGAATTCACCACCATTTGTTCTTTTCCTATTATCTACATCTCCTACCCAATCTACATCTATAAAGGAATTTAGAGTAATATCATCATCCCTAGGATACCAAAGACCAAAATTAGTCGTTCCTTTCAAGTATCTAAACAGCCTATTTATTGAATTCACATTTGATTCCTTTGGATTGGCTAGATATCTAGCAACCATGCACATAACATTCATAATGTTTGGTTTGATCTAAGTCAAGTATAGCAATCCACCAATCATTGACCTATACCTTGTTTGGTTAGCCTTAGGGGAATCATCATTTTGTGTTAACTTGCATCTAGTTACCATGAGTGTACCAACTAGTTTTGAGTCTTCCATGCCAAATTTTTTTAGTAACTCTTTTACATATTTGGACTGAGATATGAAAATTCGATCATCTAACTGAGTTATTTTCAATCCTAAAAATAATTTTGGCTCTCCTATCATTGAAATCTCAAATTCACTTTTCATTTCATCTACAAACTTCATGCATAAGTCATCATTAACTTTAAAAATTATTTCATCAACAAAAACTTCAATAATCAACTCTTTATCCTAATCCATCTTGAAATATGGATTGTTGTAACAGTACGTTTATTGAATCCAAGCTTCAAAAAGTATTTATCCAGTCTTGCATTCCAAGATCTAGGGGCTTGTTTGAGTCCATATAGTGCTTTCTTTAACCGACAAACCATATCTTTTTCATCAGTCAATTGAAATCCATTTGGTTGTTCAACATAAACTTCTTCTTCTAACTCACCATTTAGAAATGATGACTTCACATCCATTTGATAGAATTTGTAATACCTGAAAGTAGCATAAGCAAGAAATAACCTTACAACTTCAATTTTTGCAATAGGGGCAAAGGTTTCTTCAAAATCAATACCTTCCATTTGTGAGTATCCTTTACATGCTAGTCTTGCTTTATTTTTGACAGCTTCACTTTGTTCATTAGCTTATTCCGAAAGACCCATTTGGTTCCAATCACATTTTTATCCTGAGGTCTGGGAACAAGAATCCATGTATAATTTTTCTCTATCTGCATCAGTTCTTCCTTCATTTCTTCCATCGAATATTCATCTTTACATGCTTCATTGACATTACTAGGCTTAGTTTTGGAAATCAAACAATATTCTTCTGCAATTCTTCTTCTAGTCTACACACCTTTTTTCTTGTCTCTTATAATCTAATTCTTAGAGTGATTTGGCTTTACATACCTTGGAAATTTTTGATTCTCTCTAACTTCTAGTTCTTCTATTCTTTCTTCTGCACTTCCACTAGCTTCTCCTTCATGATTCTCTTGATTCACCGAAACAATTTGAGTTTGATTATGTGTCTACACATTCTTTCCATTATTAGCACTATTTTTTTGGTCATCTGAATCATATCCATAGTATCTAGATGATCTAACAATGTCTTCATCAACTCTGATATTTACACTTTCAACCATTTTCTTCAATCTTCTATTGTAGCACCGATAGGATTTTCTCTTAGTAGAGTAACCCAGAAAGATTCCTTCATCACTTCTATCATCAAACTTTCCAATATATTCATCTCTCTTAATATAAAATCTAATTCCAAAGATTTTTAAATAATTAACAATAGGCTTATAACCAAACCATAGCTCAAAAGGAGTCTTACCAGATTTAACATTTACTCGGTTGATAGTGTATACCACAGTTCTTACAACTTCTCTCTAGTAGATGTGAGGAACATTACCTTCCAATATCATAGTTTTAGCAATATCTGAAATTGTTTTGTTCTTCCTTTCAACAACTCCATTCTCTTGAGGGGTCCAGGGAGCAAATATCTATATTTTGATTCCATGCTTTTCACAAAATGTATTGAACTCCTAGGAAGTGAATTCACCACCTCTGTCTGATCTTAGGAATTTAACCTTCAATCTTGTCTCATTCTCTACCAAATCTTTGATTTTTTTTAACTTTACTAGTGCTTGATGTTTCTCTCACAAGAAAGCAACCCATATCATCCTAGAGTAATCATCAATAAGCAACATAAAGTACATTTCTCCTTGTAGATTTTTGATTCTGGATGGACCACATAGATCAATATGAACCAACTCCAACGCTCCATTAGAATTAATTTGTTTTCTCCTACAAGAAATTCTTGTTTGCTTTCCCATCTGACATTCCTTGCACATAGTGTTAGTCGGCTTGAATAAATTAGGTAGATCTTTGACTACTTTAGTGGAGCTTACTTTGACATTGTTATCAAAATTTACATGACACAACCTCCTATGCCATAACCAACTTACATCAACTTGAGAAATTAAGAAAAATTCACTAGCAACATTCAGGTGAAAAATATTACCTCTTGTCTTTGTACTTGAATCAATTACATTTCTAGAGCTTCCCAATATCCCGTACTTACAATCTTTGAATTGGAGATTGTATCCCTTATTTCTTGTTACACATATATATAAGAGATTTTTATCTCATTTGAGATATTTTAAGTGAAGTGTGCGAGTGTTATGTGTGAAAAAGTTTCATATCATTCGAAGGTAGATCAAATTGTGAAGAAGATTGAAAGAAAGTGAAGAAGTGTTCATGTGCTTAACCAAAACTATACTTAGGAATTAGTAGATGCTATTGTATCAGTTCAAACTCTTCAGATGGATTTATCTGAATATTTTTTGTAAGGCATTGAGTCTTCCTTTGAGCAGCGAGCTCTAGGAAATGCACCTCAATGCATGTGAATTCCTCTTATATTCTTCTTATACTTTTAACAGGGTATAACTTGTGGATTAACCTCCAACATTTTTTTTCCCCTAATAGGGTTTCCACACAAAAGTATTGGTGTTGTGTGTGTTTTTGATGTTTTTTTGATTCATGCTTTCATTTTTATTAATCAAATCAAAGATTAAAAGTTAATAAGTTTAATAAGTTCAAAATTATGTGACAATTGATTCACCCCCCCTCTTAGTTGTCTAGCCTTTTGTTGCCAACAATTGGTATCAAAGCAGGTTTCTTGGAAGAATTTTAACAACTTGAGGTGATCTGGGATGATGAAATACAAGAAGGATAGTTTGATATTTGATGGAACAAATTATTCTCTGTGGAAGACTCAAATGGAGTGTCATTTGAGATGCATTGGTGAATCATACTGGCACATTCCATGCAATAGGTATGTTATTCCTCTGAATGGTCCTACTACTATTGCAAAGATTAGGGATGTTGAATATAACATCAAGGCTAAGGAAGTATTGTTGACTGCTTTGACTGATTGCGAGATGATAATTTTTATGGATTTGAGAACTACTTATGAGATCTGGAAAAATTTGGAAACTTTATATGAAGGTGATGCTAATGTGAATATGGCCAAGCTACAATGTTTGAAAGGAAAATATGAACTGTTGAAGATGGGTAATGATGAGAATATTTATACTTACATGCAAAGAGTGAATGAACTTGTGTATGGTATCAGATGTGTTGGTGGTTAGGTGGATGAATCAGAGATTATTGCTAAAGTTCTTAGATCTTTGCCCGATGCATAGAAAATTAAAGTTGCAGCCTTTGAGGAGCATCAAATTGTGACAAACATAACCAAACATATGTTGGTTGGTAAAATTATTACTTTTAAGTTGAGTGAATTCACTGATGCCCTTGCTAAGACAAAATATGTATTTAAAGCTTCTACTTATAGGAGAGACAAGCAAAGATATGATATGGGTGAAATTTCGTCTAGAAAGGTATTCCAATAGGAGGAAGAAATGAGACAGATTGAAGAATAATAAATAGAACTGAATGAGCTTGAAGCAGTTATTGTCAAAAGGGAAGCCAGAGGAGAAGGTAAGTATAAAGGAAATTTTCCTATTAAATGTTTTTCTTGATACAAGATAGGTCATTTTACATCAAGGTGTCCGAAAAGAGTTCCTAAGCCAAGACCTTACAAGCCTAAATTTCAAAATAAGGGCTATTATGCTACTGATGAAGGTGTGATAGATGATGAATTTGACAAAGAGAATGCAAGTGAAAATTATTTTGTGTTTATTTCTATCAAGGAAAATAATTTTGTGTCTACTAAATCTATTAGTTGTACAAATGAGGAGAAAGCTCCAGTTACTTGAGTTGAAGAAAAAGTTGAATGGGTAATTGACAACAGATGTTCACATCACATGATAGGTGATAAAATAAAATTTGTAAGCTTCGAGAAGTATGATGGTGGTGTTTTAAGATTTGGTGATAAAAATGGTGGTATAATACATGGTAGAGAATGTATTTCTTTTGATGGTAAGCATAATATTGATGATGTTCTTTATATTGAAGGTTTGAAGGATAATCTTCTGATTGTTGGAAAAATGGTTGACAAGGGATATAATATTCAATTCAAAGATGGAAAGTGTAGCATACTGGGAAGTTCTAGAAATGTGATTGCTTCAGGTACTAAAACAAAGGTAACATCTTTCATCTGCTTGTTGGTAGTAAAAGCTGTCTGATTGCTCAAGTTGATGAAAGTTGGTTGTGGCATAGAAGAATATATCATGTAAACATTGGCAATATTATCAAGATAAAATACTTAGAGGTTGTGAGAGATCTTCCTAAGTTGGTGAAGCCTACTAATATAATATGCAAAGAATTTTAGCTGGGAAAAAAAACAAGAATTTCATTTCACAACAAACAACATTGGTCAAATAAATTGTTGGAGATTGTGCATACTGACTTGTGTGGTCTTGCTAGAATCAAAAGTCTACAAGGTTACAGGTACTTCATGTTTCTTATTGATGATTACTCTAGGATGATGTGGGTTATTTTCTTAAGGGAGAAATATAAAGCTCTAGAAAAGTTCAAGATCTTTAAGGCTAAGGTTGAGATAGAGATAGGTCTGAAGACTAAGTGTTTGAGAACAAATAGAGGTGGAAAATTTACTTCCAGATAGTTTAATTATTTTTGTGAAGAACATGGGGTAAAGAGACAATTATTTGCACCGTGGATCCCTCAATAGAATGGAGTTGTGGAAAGAAAGAATAAGATATTTCAAGATGCTGCTAGAACTATGATGTTGGAAGGAAATGACCCTCATATCGATTGGAGAGAAGTTGTGAGTACCGTTGTTTATATCCTTAATTAGGTATAGATCAAAGGCAATACTGGTAAGACTCCTTTTGAGCTATGGTTTGATCATATGCCTACTATTAGATATTTCAAATCTTTGGGAGTAAATGTTATATCAAGAGAGATGAAGATATAGGAAAGTTTGATGCTACAAGTGATGAAGGAATCTTTCTTGGTTATTCTACTAATAGTAAGGCCTAGTGCTGCTACAATAAGAGATTGAAGAAAATGGTTTAAAGTGAAAATTTTAAGGTTGATGAAGACATTGCTAGACCCTCTCGAACCTATGGATATGATTTTGATGATCATAATGACAACACAAAAAACTCGAACTTCAAATGAAGATTAGATCATTATGGTGAATCAAGAAGATCAAAAGGAAGCGAAGACTAGTGAAAGTACAGAAGAGAGACTACAAGAGCCTAAAACTCAAGAAAACTCTAAGAGTCCAAGGTATGTGAGATTAAATCATTCAAAAAATTAGATTATAGGAGATAAGAACAAAGGTGTCCAGAGTCGGAGAATAATTGTAGAAGAATATTGTTTGATTTCAAAGTCTGAGCCAAGTAATGTCAATTAAGCATGCAAAGATGAACATTTTATTGAAGAAATGAGAGAAGAACTATGAAAAATTGAGAAGAATAACACATGTATTCTTGTTCCTAGACCTAAAGACAAAAATATAATTGGAACTAAATGGGTTTTCAGAAACAAGTTGAATGGACAAGGTGAAGTTATCAGAAACATAAGAAGAATGGTATGTAAAGGATACTCACAGATGGAAGGTATTCAATTTGAAGAAAAAATTTCTCTTGTTGCTAGAATTGAAGCTGTGAGATTGTTTCTTGCTTATGCTGCTTACAAAAACTACAAATTTTATCAAATGGATGTCAGGTCAACATTTCTAAATGGTGAATTAGAATAAGAGGTGTCTATTGAGAAACCTAATGGATTTCAATTGATTGATCAGGGAGATATGGTTTGTCGGTTGAAGAACGCATTGTATGAACTCAAGCAAGCCCCTAGAGCTTGGTATGATAGATTGGATAAGTATTTGTTGAAGCTTGGATTTAACAAAGATACTAATAATAGTAATCTATATTTCAAGATTGATGATGATCAATATTTGTTTTTGGAATTCTTTGTTGATGATATCATTTTTGGAGGAGATGATGGTATGTGCATGAATTTTTCTAATGAGATGCATAATGAGTTTGAGATGCCAATGATTGGAGAGCTGAAATTATTTTTGGGATTGTAAATTACTCAGGTGGATAAAGGGATCTTTATATCTTAGTCCAAGTATGTGAGAGAACTGCTAAAGAAGTTTGGCATGGAAGATTAAAAACCAGTCAGTACACCCATGGTGACCAAATGTAAGTTGACACAAGATGATGATTTTCCAAAGGAAAACCATACTAGATGTAGATCAATGATTGATGGATTAATTTATTTGACTAGAACTAGACCTAATATCATGAATTTTGTATGCATTTTTGCTAGATTTCAAGCTGATCCTAAGAAATCTCATGTGATTGCTATGAAGAGAATTTTCAGATACTTGAAGGGAACAATTGATTGTGGCCTATGGTATCCTAAAGATGACAATATTACTTTAAGTGCCTTTACTGATGCTAATTGGGAAGGAGATATGAATGATAAGAAAAGTACTAGTGGTGGTGTAGTTTTCTTGGGAAAGAAGTTGATTTCATGATTAAGCAAAAAGTAGAATGGTGTTTCCTTGTCGACTACAGAGGTAGAATAAATTGCTGATGATAAAAATTGAACTCAAGTATTATGGATTAAATAGATGTTGAATGATATCAAAGTAGTGTATGATGAACCTACTTCCATATTCTATGACAACTCAGGTGCTATAAAAAATTCTAAGAATCCGGTGTTGAATTCAAAGACCAAGCATATATCTATCAAGTACCATGTTTTGAGAGATAAAGTGAGTGATAAGGAAGTTAGACTATAGTATGTTCCTACTAAGGAATAGATTGCAAACATCTTTACTAAGCCTTTTCCTAAGGATAATTTTTAGTATCTCAGAGGGAAGTTAGGGGTGATTACCCCTCCTAATCAGAACTAAGATGCATAGTTTTTGCATCAGTCTATGCATTCATATTCATATCTTGATATGGATTCATGTTGTCATGGCTGGTACTCAGGGGGAGTAGTCAAATGATTCAGATATGTGTTGTTCAAATATTATGTAAATTTTCCATTGATGTCAAAGGGGGATAAGATTAATGTGAAAAACTATGGAAGAGCCAAAAGAAATGGGTTGACGAACAGTGTGAACTAAGGGTGAGAAGAGAAATGTGTAAAGGGGAGATTCTTGGAAGAAGAGTTAGTTTCGTTGATGGTGTTATTTTCACATCATGTGTTGCCATCAATTCCAAAGGGGGAGATTGTTGGATGTTGTGGTTGTATTTCTAATATGTGGTTGTAATTTATGTCAAAACTATTAGTATTAATGTCTTTAAGACTATATATGTTGAGGATATTGAGAAAATTGTAATAAAATATGTTACAGGTTGTATGTGAAGTAGTCAAGATCAGTATGGTAGAAATTTCAATATGTTGATAAATGGATGTTTTGGATTAAAGGGTTTTTTCTCAAGTCTATCTAGTTTCTACTTGGAAATTTTTAGAGGTGTGCATGAAGATTTGAGCAAGTTATAAGTTTTTGTGTTCTAACAACTATTATGTTACTGCAAATGGTGTTCATGGAACAAGATAATGCGATTCTGGTAATTTGAGTTGTTAAGTATGTTACTGAAGTGTTTGTGGATGTTTTTAGATCATATTCTATCTGTTTTTCATGTTCACATTGATCATTGTTCTCACGATCTGAGATTTTCTCTTGCATGTTCATGGCCAACAAGGTGCTTAAAGCCTATTGTGGATTTTTGAGGAAGAATATTTGAAGGTATTTTGTGTTTGAGGACATTATTTGAGGTCTCTACTATGTTGTGGTTGAACTTGGTTGATGAGAATTGATAATATTTATTTGTTTTGGGCTGACAGTTTGCATTCATTCTATTATTGTGTTGAAGCCGACATAAAGCAATGCAATTTCATGTTGCATATATATAAGTGATTGATTATCTAATTTGAGATATGTATGAGGTGAAGTGTGTGAGTAATATTTTAGGAAAAGGTTTAGATCATTTGAAGGTAGAGTAGAGTGTGAAGACGAGTGAAAGAAAGTGATGAAGTGTTCATGTGCTTAATCGAAACTGTACTTAGGCATTAGTAGATGTTAATTTCTGAGTTCAAATTATTCAGATGGATTTAATCTAAATATTTTCTATAAGACAATGAGTCTTCCTTTGAGAAGTGAGCTCTAGGAAATGTGTATGAATGCATGTGAATTCGTCTTATATTATTCCTCTTACAGGTTATAACTTGTGGATTAACCTCCACCGTTGTTTTTCCCCTAATAGGGTTTCCATGCAAAAATCTTGGTTTTGTGTTTGTTTCCAATATGTTGTTGATTCATGCTTTCACTTTTATTAATCATATCAGAGATTAAAGGTTAATAAGTTTAATAAGTTCAAAATTTTGTGATAACTGATTCATCCCCCCTCTCAATTGTTTGCCCTTGTGTTGCCAACAGATGAATGGTAAAGACTACTTTTTCAAAAGGATCGATAGGAGAGATAAGAGAGGTTGCACTAGCCATTGCATCTCTATGATGATTATCTTTTCAAGGGATATTATCAATGGTGAAGGAGGAAAACTATGTTAGAAGATTGCGAACGGGGTCCTTATATTGTGAAAAAAATTCATGTTTAGTTTGATAGAGACCATGGATTTTTGTAATTACTAATTATGAATCACCATAGATCTTTATATATTTAACCCCCATGACTAAGGGAGTGCATAATCTAATAATTAATGCTTCATACTCAGCTACATTTTATTTATACATAGGAAATTAAGGTGATAGAATAAGGGAATAGGCTTACCTACAGGTGGAATTAAAATAGCTCCAGCACTAGAGCCTGTTCAACACTTGGATCCATCAAAGTACAATTCCCATGTAGGAAGGTCTATAGTAAACACACATTCATCAGGGAAAGAGTTATTGGTGGGTAACGCTAAGGGTGAAGGAGCATCAACTAAATGGTCAGTTAGGGCTTGGCCTTTGATTTATTTTTGAGCAATAAATTTAAGGTCAAACTCAGTTAACAACATGACCCATTTTGCAAGATGTCTTGATAAATATATTTTATTGAAAAGATATCTAAGATGGTCAAACTTTATCATCACTTTTACTTTGGTGTTAAGTAAGTAGTTTTACAACTTGCTAGTAGTGAATACAAGAGCCAGACATTGTTTTTCAATTGTTGGGTATCAGGTCTCATAATCAAGGAGCACTCTACTAATATAATAAATAGGATGCTCTTTACCGTTGGGATCTTGTTGAGCTAACAATGCAAGAGGAGCATTGACAAAAGCAACTATATAAAGGATGAAAGGTTGGTTTAGCACAACAAGTTGTAAAATGAGTGGAGTTATGAGGTATTCTTTCAAACTCTCAAAGGCCTTTTTACAATCATCATTCCAATTGAAAATTACATCCTTCTTGAGGAGATGCGTGAAGGGTAACGTACGATCGGCTAAGCAAGTGAAAAAATGATGAAAGGATTGTATCCATACTTGTAATTTATGCAATTGGGATATGTCACGAGGTTGTGGCATATTAATTATAGTGTCAATTTTATTTTGTTCCACCTTGATGCCTCTATGAGATATGATAAACCCTAATATTTTAACATTATCTACTCCAAAGACACAATTTTTGGGATTTAAGTGCATGTTATATTTATGCATGCATTCAAAGATTTGGTGGAGGAAATTTAGGTTATCTTGGCAAGTTAAGTATTTATCAAGAATTTCCTCAACATAATTTTCTAATATTTTGTGGTTGTAGTCATGAAACATTAAGGTCATTGCATGTTGGTAGGTAGCGCTAGCGTTCTTTAAACCAAAAGGCATCATAACCCAACAAAATTTTCCCCAAGTAGATGTAAAGGTTGTGTTGGCTCTCAAAACTTAAGGTTTTAACCATAAGAGTTTTCTAGGTTCTTACAACATTTTCAGACAACATACAAGGTCAATTACTCAATTAAACCTTCTATTCTTTAGGTTCTACTAGACCTAGGTGGGTGAACCTATGTGAAATATGCAGATTTGAAATGAATTTCATGCTAAACAGTCTACCCACAATGGAAATTGGGAATGGATAGACAAAAGGAAACTACAAATACCCCTAATACACAAATAAAAAGTTTTTAATATATTATTTATAATGAATTCTATCTCCTAGGATATGGAAGATCAGTGCCTTCTTTCTATCGGGCAACGGAGTCAAAATATTACAACTTCCATATACATTTTCCTTTTTGACACAATTCAAATTACTAGACACTCTAAAGGGTGAAGTTCTGATGACTAACATAGGAATTCATCAATTTATGACTGGCATAAATAGTGTTGAAATACTTTCCTAGTTAGTTCATCTTCAATGATCAATAGAAATATCACCAACACTGTGATTCATTTTAAAGGAATTTAGTTATGATTTGCAGACACCAATAAAATAAAAAATCACATAGAGTACATAAATGTACCTTGATGAATTAAAATATACTTGATATCTAAATTCAAATGATAAAAAAAATTCAAAATTTGAGAGAATTGAGCAAAACTTAAAAATTATATCATCACAACAGCAAAATACTAGAAAGGAATTTGATCACAAAATCATTCCCATTTTCATTGTTTTCAGAAGGTTTTTTTTGACATTATCTCGTTCCCAAGAAAAAAACTCACCCCTTATTGCAACTGATTTTCCAAAATTTTATACATTACACCTCAACAGTCATGACTATTCATTTTACCTAGCCATAACCATTTGATATTCTAATAGGAATGAAATATTTAAATAAGTTTCCTTATCGATAATTTAAATATTTTTGACTATAGGCAAGATTTTAAATTTTTACTTTAATATTTCATGTGGCTCTCATAGCTTATATCGCTCTACCATGGTCATCCTATTGACTAGCCACGTTATAGTGATGACTCTCTCATTACTGCCTTGCTGGTTATCTCATAGACTACCATAGTCATCACGGTCTATGTTTAGACCGTGCATGGTAACATGGTGCCTCTTCCATTGCTGACTTTTTTCCGTCGCCTTCACTATTACCGCATTATCGTGGTCTTTGTTTTAGCAGCTATGGTATCACAGTAACCACTACCTATTCGCTATTGTTAGCCCGCCAACCATTTACTGTCTCCTCATTGTCTCTATTAACCACTTCCTACTCACTGTGGCCACCACGGTCTATGGTTTGACCATGTGTGGTACCATTGTATGCTTGTTGTTGACTGCTAGACACTTACCGCTATCACCGTGGTCATTGTTTTAGTGGCTACAGTAACGCAGTAACCGCTACCCATTCGCCACTTCACTGCCTCATCGATTGCTAACCCTATCACCATAGTCACCAAGGTCTATTGGATGACTTCCCACAGTAACTCAGTGGCTCCCCCTTCATCATCTGCTAACTGCTACCGCAATCACCGCGGTCACTGGCCTGACTACAAGTGATACTATGGTGATTGTCTTCTTCTTGCTTCATTAGCCGCTACCACCATACCGCGAGCTCATTATGGGAGGTCGTGGTAAAGTGGTGAAGGACACATGAAATGATTTCTAAGGGAGTGGTAAGGATTTGAAGTGTACGAAAAATTGGATGGGGAATGAAATGAATAATATTAATGAAAAGATAGGCAAATATGGGCTTAAATAGATAAAAAGGCTTAGGATTTTAATTGAAAATTTTGGTTCTAACAGTGGCTCTTGTTGGGTATTAGTGGTTATGCAATCACTATAAGAATCTAGAATGCAACTGGGAGAGCAGACCATGACATGAATGGTCCAGAATATGAAGGCAATGGAGGATGGAGAGAATGAAAGAGTGAAGTAGATGGAAGATGGAAAGTGGACCATGGAGAATGGAAGGTGAAAATAACCCTAATCTATTGTACATGGAAAGAAAGCAAAGCTTTCAAAAAGGGAATTCCTTAGAATGTCCATGTACTGGAAAACCCAGACCCTTCAAAATTTCCTAAACTACTATGCATGGAAATAATATTTAAAGAGAGTTATTAAGAATTGTCCATACACTGGCAATCCTTGACACTCTGTTGATCCTTAAGAGAAGAAATGCTTCAGGAATTGCCCATGTATAGGAAACTCCTGCTCTTCTCTAGACATGTTGTGCAGGAAATATGAATCCTCACCTCCTTTACCAGTTATCACAAAAAGACCCAACCATAAAGCTTCAAACTTGTCATGCCTCCCCTTATCCTGACATAGAGCATTCCACATCAACACCAAGTCATCTTTTCAAATTTTCTCTTCTTGGCCATTTTATCAAAAAGGTACTTCATTTGTGATTGCAATTTCACATTCTGCTTCTGAGCCACTCTTCTCACTTCATCAAGCTCTGCAAGTTGTTCCACTCTTTCCTCCATTAGATTAGAAATATCTAAGTCTTCTTGCAAAATAAATTTATAGACTGGAAAAATATTTTGCAATGGCATCCTAGCTTGTTTCCCATACACCAACTCAAATGGATATTTTTTAGTTTCCTTCTTCATTGTAATCCTATCTTCCCATACAACCAATCTCAATTTTGAATCCCATGCCCTTTTATTTGTATCAAGCATTCTCCTTACTATCTTCAAAATATTTTTATTGCTTGACTCTGCCTGACGCTTGTGGATGATATGGGGTAGAATAATAAATACTAATTCCATATGTTAGGAAAAAATATTTAAACTCATCTAATATAAAACACATCCCATTATCTGTGATCAATTTGACTGGAGTACCAAACCTAGTCATAACATTATCCATAAGAAAATTCACTACCACTTTGCTCATTGCTTGCCTAGTTGGGATAGTCTCCACCCACTTAGTAAAATAATCGGTGGCCACTAGTATCCACCTATGTCCTCCACTTTATCTTTCTTGTATTTCCCCAATGAAATAAACTCCCCATTGTTGAAAAGGTGCTTCCACCTACAAAGGTCTAAGTGGCAATGCTCCCTGATACTTCAACTTTCCTAAAAATTTCTAACAAGCCTCACACTTCCTCACATATGCAAAGGAATCATTGAATACCCTAGGACAATAATAACCAGCCTTGAGAATCTTGTGTGGATTAGTCTTAACAAAATAATGGCCTCCACACACCCCTTCATTCATTTCTCTCAAAACATATTTTTCCTGGGATTCATTTAGACATAAAAACAATATACCATCCCTATTTTTCCAGAAAAAGGTCCCCTTCTATAAAAATATATTTAGAAGCCTGCAACTTTAAAGTTCTCCTTTGATTATCATTCAACCCTTTGGGACACTTCATATGTTTCAGATAATGCATTACATTTGTATACCATGGAGTATGCTCAATACTTGCTATGATTTCATCCTTACCTTCCACATTGCAGATCTGGTTTGCTTCAATATTTGTTTCTACCATCAGCCTAGCTAGACCATGTCCTCTTACCAACTTGGTAATCTAAATCTCCATGTTGAATTCTTGATTTTTTTTAATCCACCTACATCTCTTCCCTATCACTTTTGTTTGCACCAGAGTATCCTTCATAGTTGCACGTGGGATAGAAGCAATGACCTTAGCTCCAACAAGGTAAGGTCTGAAAGCCTTTTCTAATTTGACTAGTGCATAAGCCTATTTTTCCATAATATCATACTTCAATTCTGACCCCTGCAAATATTTACTAAGAAAAGAAATAGGTTTCTCATGACCTTCATCATTTTTTTGTAACATGATAGCAACTATGGTATGGAATGAGGCAAAAGAAAAAATCTGAAACGGCTTAGTAAAATTAGGGGACTTTAAGATAGGGGCTTCTTTGATAGCTCTTTTTATAGATATAAAGGCATCCATAGCTTTAGTAGTCCAATCTAACTTTTCTCCTTTTTCCAACATCTTAGATATAGGTTTAACAATCTCAACAAAATTGGACACAAACCTCCTAACAAAATTTATTTGACTAAAGAATAATTGGATTTCTTTGACAATTTTAGGAATGGTAATTTTATCTATGAAATATACCCTTTCGGGATCTATCCTAATCCCATATTTTGACACAATATGCCTCAAAATTTTACCCTCTATGACAGAAAAATGACATTTTTTAGGATTAAGACTTATACCAAATTCCAAAGCTTTGATGAAGATCTTCTCCAAATCACCAACATGATTCTCTGCCCTTTTGGAATAAGCAGTGAGATCATATTGATATACCACAATTATAGCATTGATTAGATTTGTAAATGCCACATCCATGGCCCTTTGAAAGGTAACTCCTGCATTTGTGAGGCCGAATGACATTCTTATATAGACATAAGCTCCCCATGGTGTAGTGAATGTTGTTTTTTCATTTTTCAGATTCTTTGACTGTGACCTGGTTATATCCAGAAAATCCATCCATCATTGACAATAGCTCACACCTGTTACATTATGCAATATTGCCTGCATGTTTGGAAGAGGATAATTATCTTTTAGGGAAGAAACATTCAGATTTCTAAAGTCAACACATAGTCTTATGTCCCCATTTTTCTTCCTGACTGGAACCAAATTTGAGACCCATGTTGAATGCCTAATGGGTTTGATGATACCTCCATCTCTGAGCTTTTCTATCTCCTCTTTCATCTTAGGTTCCAGATTTGGGTTGATAGGCCTCTGCTTTTGTCTAAATGGCTTTGTGTCTAGCTTAAGTGGAATCTCATGTTGAAAAAGATCTTCTCTATATTCCTTCAGATCCTCATAGGACCAAGAAAACACATTCTTGTATTTTCTCAACAGTGTAATCAGCATCCTTCTGATGGTTGGGTTTATTTTCTTTCCAATATAAACCCTTTATGGTGCTAATTCAGTTCCCAAAATTATTTCTTCAATATCTTCTTTCTTAACAGACATCTACTTTATGAGGGAACGATCACTCCTATCATACACTCTCTCCAATTCCACAAGCCCTTTGGGAAGCTTGTTAGTTTTAAGCTACAAAACTTCCTTCCCAAATGTAGTCTGTTTCCCATCCACTTCTTCCACAAAGGCATTGAAATCAATCTTTTGTGCCTCATACTGATCTATACAATGAAGAAATTTCAAAAGGTCAGTATCATCATCAAAAACTTGCCAAACATATATGTTGTTAGGGACTACTGGTCTTGTTTTAAATTCAACCTGAGACACTCCTGCCAAAGTGATATCATATTTCTTGAAGGCTACATTAGCCAAACAATTAGCCATCAAGTTTTTAGATCTATCTATCCAATCAATTGAAAATGCATCAAATAATTCAATTGTATCCCACACAACATTTCTATATTGTTTCAACCTCTTGTTCTTTGCAGAATACTTTGATCTAACTTGTAACACAACTAACTCAAAATCTACCAAAGCATATAACAATTTAATCTTATGTTTGACAACCATGTTCAAACCAATCAACAAGGCTTCATACTCGGCCACATTATTTGTACATTCAAAAGCCAACAAAAATGAATATTTATATGTTGTACCTTCAGGTGATATGAAAACTACCCCAGATCCATTACCTTCTTGACTGCATGCCCCATAAAAGTACATTTTCCACACACCCTGCAGATTTATAGAGACAAGCTTATCAATTGGGTCAGTACTCACAAGTTCTGGCTGAGATAATTCTACTCTAAAACTCCCCAAATCTACATCACAAAAGCAATTAAGTTGTTCTTGAGGAACACACTCAACAATTTTATTCACCCTTGGTTCTCTATATAGTTTTACCTCTTCACCATTAACTGGTATTGTGGCATATGATAAATCAAATTGCACATTACCTCCAACTACTGCAATCCACTAACTTCACAAAAGTATTCCAAACTGAGGAGGTGTATCAATCAAAGTTATATCAATGTTATAAGTTGCTTGTGGGTAGGCTGCTAATTTTACTTCCACATCTTTCATAATCCCCACTATTGGGACATGCCTACTATTCATGGCATAACACTTACCACCCTCAATGTCTATCCGCAGACTGAGTTGTTCCATTACCCCTACTAGCATAATATTCATGGAAGCACCTGAATCTATGATGTAATTTCTTACTAATTTACCATTTATGAGTAGGGTAGTAAAAAATGGATCAATTTGTGGTGTGTTCATCAATGCATCATTCAGACCAACTTCTGAAACTTTTATCTTTCCTTTTTTATCAGTAATTCTAGGATTCTCATTTTGTTCAAAATTTACAATTTGATTCCTCCCACTAGAAATTAGTTGAATATCACTTTCCCTATACTCTTTAATTTTAATCATTTCAAGTAATGGGATAGATATTTTTACATGGGATAAAGCTTGCACAAAATCAAAAGATGCACCTTCAACTCTTATCAACTTCTTTTGCACTGATGGTTCACCTTTGTACACATTCTTCTCCCTCTTTTATGTCTGATCCATTTTTTGTTTATCCATGGGGAATTCTTTATTTTCTTCTTTGGGAACATACTTATGTTCTTTTTTATGAGGGCACTCATCATTTATCTTTTTGGATATTTCATGGGACGTATTTTTATCTTTCAAGAATATTCCTTATGGAACACCTTCATTTTCATTCACTATTCTATTCCTCAGCTGATACTTGCTTTTAGCCAGCTCAACCATTGCAATAGTCAATATTTTAATTTCTTCCTCAATTGGTCTCTTCATATTTCCCCTATTAGTTTGATATGATGCAATAGGGAAACCTTGTTCATCATCACTTTCCTCATAGTTAGAAAACACTTGTTCTTCTACCATGTGAACATTATATTTCTGATGATCAACATCATATTCATACCCTCCTTCCTTTGAAGATGAATATCCTTTCTTTTCTGAGTGAAGATTATGATAAGTCAGATAGATATTACGATCTTGTTCATTATCATTTCCTGCTATTTCTTTTTCTAGAACTGACTGAGCTAAAACACAATTTTGAAGAAAGTGGCAACTCACAAACTGAACACCAAGGACTATTATCAACCATGTATGTCCCTCTTTTCTTCAAAGGTTCAGGTGTCTTTTTATTTCTTGGCCCCTCCATTACTAGCTTTCCATTTCTCTAATTTGTATTATAAGGCATGTCATGTAGTCTTGGCCTCTCATTCCTATACGTGTTTTCTTGTTTATTTAGAGGAGCATATTGGGGAATCCTTGGGTTTTCCCTCTTGGCAATTATCCCTACAACCTTCTTGTTATTTTCAATAGTGAGTGCTATCCTTTGAGATTCAGCCAAATTTTTGGGACCCCTCTTCCTGAGCTCATAACCTATCTTAGGATCAAAATCATTTAAATAAAATCTCAATGTAGCAGGATCAACCAATTTAGATCCAGGAGGTATCTTATTATGCAATTTAGAAAACCTCTAGTTTAAGTCATAGGATGACTCACTTTGATGTTTTTGAATGGTCACCAACTCAAGCAATGCAAACTCAAGTGCATATTGATTCCCATACTACTCAATAAATTATTCATAAAAAACATGAATAGAATTAATAGAATTTGATTGCAGACTATTAAACCAATCTCTCGCATCTTCAAATAATGACATCATAAAAAGTGTCATTTGTATATCTTCATACTGCATATCTAAATCTTTCATAAAAGCATTAAAGCTCCTTAAATTCTCTTCAACTACAGTAGCACTGCTCCTTGTGAATTTTGGGACCAAACTTCTCCAACTGTTGTCCATAAGGTAAGGGCATATTTGTAATCCAGCCAAGTCAAACTGCCTAACCATGGTTGCATATTGTAGAGGAGGATTTTGGTAATACTGACGCTGGTACAATGGATTATTATTTTCCACATATTGTTGACCTTGTGGGGGTACATGCTGCTGATAAGGAGGTGGTTGAACACCTTGATTTTGTGGTGGAACATTTTGATTTCTACCTTGATTCCTTGGCTGATTTTGGTAGGACTGTGAGGAATTTGATGGGCTTGCATTATTGTTCCCTTAGCTATGAGGTGGCACATATTTTTCCAAATTAGTCATTTGAGTATTGATCTGCACTTTCCTCAACTTCAACTCTTCAAGTTCTTTAATTGCTTGGAGCCTCTGCTCATATTCTATTCTTGCTCTCTCCACTTCTTGTCTATCATGTTCCAATCTTCCATTTATTTCATCCCTGGCCATAATTTCATAATTCTCCTCAGAGGATGCTTCATAGCCAACTCCATCTTGATTCTCTTCAAGAAATGCCATTTTTTTATCATATTCATGTTGTCTTCTTTCTCTTTCAGCTTCACATTCAACCATGAATTCTTCAACCTTCTTAGGATCTGGTTGATAAAAGGGATTCCTTTGTTCCTCAGGAGTGCAAGGTTCTCTAGAAGGGTTGTCTTCATTTTCTAATGTACCATATGAATTGTGTATCTCCCATGATGCTTTTGATTTATTATTTTTGTTTGATGGTCCCATGTCATCAGTCACCTTCTTACCTTTATCATTCTTCTCTTTGCATTTATTTTTTGCATTAGAGCCATCATCATCTTTGTACAAAGAACTTATTCCTTGCATTTTGGGAGCAATTGTGATGTTTTGAAATCTAGAAGATTTATTTTTGAAATATATTTCAATTTATCAATCTTAATTTATTTTTTCATTCAGATTTGCCACTCACTTTCCAAAAGTGAGAAAATATGCAATTCTTTATTCCCATCAAAGTCTTCTACAAGGTACAGACTCTATGATAAGGATTATTTTCAGATTATGATCCCCAGCGAAGTTGCCAAACTACTGGTTCTCAAAAATGAAGGTTTTAACCATAGGAGTTTGCATGGATCTTACAAAAAATCTGGACAAAAAACAAGGTCAATTTCTCAATTAAACCTTCTACTCTTTAGGTTTTGCTAGACCTAGGTGAGTGAACCTATGTGAAATATGCATATTTGAAATGAATTTATTAGTAAACAATCTAGCCACAATGGAAATTGGGAATGGATAGACAAAAGGATACTACAACTACCCCTACTACACAAATAAAAGGTTTTGAATATATTGTTTATAATGAATTCTATCTCCTAGGATATGGTAGATCAGTGCCTTCTTTCTATCAGGCAACAAAGTCAAAATATTACGACTTCCATATAAATTTTCCTTTTTGACACAATTCAAATTACTAGACACTCTAAAGGGTGAAGTTCTGATGACTGACATAGGACATCATCAATTTATGACTGGCATATATAGTGTTGAAATACTTTCCTACTCAATTTATCTTCAATGATCAACAAAAATCTTGCGAACACTATGATTCACTTCAAAGGAATTTAGTTTTGATTCACGAACACCAATTAAATAAAATCACATAGAGTACATAAACGCACCTTGATGAATTAGAATATACTTGATATTCAATTTGAAATGATCGAAAAAATTCAAAATTTAAGAGAATTGAGCAAAAATTAACGGTTATAACATCACAGCAACAAAATACCAGAGAGGAATTTGGTCACAAAATCATTCCCATTTGCCTTGTTTTCAGAAGGTTTTTTTTACATTATCTCGTTCTCAAGAAAAAATCTCACCCCTTGCTACATCTAATTTTCCAAAATTTTATACATTACACCTCAACAATCACTACTTTTCATTTTACCCGTCATAACCATTTGATATTCAGATAGGAATGAAATATTTGAATAAGTTTCCTTATCAACAATTTAAATATTTCTGACTATAGTTGAGGTTTTAAATTTTTACTTTAATATTTCTTGTGGCTTTCATAGCTTATACCACTCTACCGTGTTCATCCTGTTGATTGACTGCAATATAATGGTGAGAGTGTCATTACTGCCTTGTAGGTTATCTTGTAGACTACCGCAGTCACTGTAGTCTATGTTCAAACTGTGCACGGTAGCATAGTGCCTCTCTTGTTGCTGACTGTTTGTCATCACCTTCACTATTACCATGGTATTTTTTTTAGCGGCTATGATATCATGGTAACTGCTACCCATTCGCCACTGTCAACCCACCAACCATTCACTATCTCCTCGTTGTCTCTATTAACCGCTTCCTGCTCACTGTGACCACCATGGTATGTGGTTTGACCACATGCGGTACCATGATATGCTCGTTGCTAACCGCTAGCCACTTACCGCTATCACCACGGTCATTGTTTTAGCAGCCGCGGTATCGCAGTAACTGCTACCCATTCGACACTTCATTGCCTCACCGGTTGCTAACCCTATTACCACAATCACTGCAGTCTATCAGATGACTATCCATGGTAATTGTGGCTCCCCCTTCACTGTCTACAAACTGTTACCGCGGTCACTGGCCTAAATTCTAGTGGTACTACGGTGACTGTCTTCTTCCTACTTCGTTAGCCACTACTGCCATACCGCGAGCTCATTGTGGGAGGTTGCGGTAAAGCGGTGAAGGACACATTAAATGATTTCTAAGGGAGTGGTAAGGATTTGAAGTGTATGATAAAGTGGATGGGGAATGAAATGAAGAATTTTTTATGAAAAGATAGGCAAATATGGGCTTAAATGGATAAAAAGGCTTATGATTTTAATTGAAAATTTTGGTTCTAACAGGTTGTCTTGTATTGATCTTGTGGGTTGATGAAGATTTGATTATACTCATAAAATTCATCCATAAAGGATAACAAAGCGTGTCTGGTAGTGGAATCCACGATCATTTTGATGCTAGGAAGAGGAAAGTCATCTTTTAAAGAGGCCTTATTCAAGTCTCTAAAATCCATACATATCCTAACATGATTATTGAGTTTGGCCACCATGACAATGTTTGATATCCAAGGAGAATAATCAATGGGGTGACTGAAACCCACATCAAGGAGTTTTTCAACTTCTCCTTTAACTTGCAAGGTTATCTTAGGATTCATTTTTCAAATCTTTTGGTGAATGAGCTTAGAATTTCAGCAAGGACAATGTTATGGGTAACTATCTGGGGATCTATTCTAAGCATATTAGAATATTGCCAAGCAAATAGTCTAGGAAAGGTATGCGGCAAGGTTGCTAGGTCCTCTTGCTCTTGATAATTAAGGCATTTCCCAATCTTAATGACTTTATCTTTATCATCTATGTCCATTTGTATGTTCAGGTTATCTCCTAAAGGGAGTGCATTAGACATAGGAACTTCAGGATCACATGATTCCATGCTTGTGTGAGGTTCATGAACATTACTAATTGTGTGCTCAAAACTTTTCGTAGCACAAGAGGTATGTCTCTTAGAGCGAGACGTCCTATCTGAAGCACCTAAGAAGTGTTTCAAATCTTCATCATCATGAACATAGGTGAATAGAGGAGAATCCACATCAATAAATTTGGGTTGTGTAAGCATGAGGTTATTTCTTGATGTGCATGTTATAGTGTTGATGTTGAGAGAGGGTCATTGATTGGCTTTTGTAGCTTTAGAAAATGAAAACCATAGATTGGTCTTAGTTCCTTGTATATTAGGTTCAATGGGTACATAGATTCCTTGCTCATGCTTGCCACATCCTTTACCATTGTATCCTATTTGTTTCACAAGATCATAACCATGTCCATAAATTCCTTCCATTTTGTGTGGGTTAGGGGGTTGGGAATTCTTCAACTGGATTAACATGTTTGTTTCCACTATGTCAACAAATTCAAAATATCTCTTCCCCTTTTCCCGCTTGATTATCAAATCCAAGGCCACTTGGAAACTGTGGACCTCTATATCATTATCTAGGCCAAAGAACCAAGCCAACATTGAGAAAATATCTCTGTGTTTCTTTTGAACTTTCTGAATGCTAGAGGAAAAATGTAGCAACCTCTCAACAGTTTCTCTTCTATCTCATTATAATAGAAAATTTCCCTTTTGTTTGCCTCCTCCCAGTAAGTATCCATCTCCTCCTCACTAAAAACCTCAACACACCGGTTGGGAGGGATACATAACATTTCCTATATAGCTACAGTAAAAATCGTGACCTTGATCTTGTTGCTTGATATGGTTCTAGTTTCCTCGTCAAACCTTCTGGTGCATGCATCTACTAGCGCAGGGCAAGGATGTACAAATAGTAGCATAAAATTTTGCAAACCATAACTCCATAGTCGAGAGGAAAAACCCTCAGAGGTGTCTTATTCTTTCATTCTTTGAAAAGCTCCCTCCCTAAGATTTTTAGGGTTATTTTCCAACCTTGGATCAAAAACATTGTCTACAACATCTTGCACCACCTCCCTTTTAACACTTCTATCCACATGCACCTTCTTAAAAAACTCAAAAGGTCGGTCTTTGGGTACCTGGGCATTAGCAAATGATTTTTTCCCAAAGATATTGCTGAAAACAAGCCTTTTTGATGCAGATTCTACTCTTCTACCAATCGTTGATTGTTCCGTCATGGCTGCTTCAAAAGTTGCAAATAGTTTTTCACTAAAATGGACACTTGCTTCTTACATCCTTAGAAGACATCTTCTTTTTGGGCATAATTAATTTCCTTGGGAAGTACATGTAGTTAAGGCCATGACCACTTGGTCTATTAAATGCTACCACTATGGGTTGGAGATCTGTATCCCTTGGGAATGCTAAAAATCTGCAAGAATGGAATTATTACATTCCTTTCACTGCCTCTTTTCACAAATAAGCTCGTTGCCTCAGGAAGAGTGCCCTAATTATGTCAATCTTACTTAGGTGATACGAAGTACCTCCAAAAAGATTCCCTCATTAATTTGTTAGATATTAGCATTCTAATCCATGTCCCTTCACTTTCGTAAGCCAACTATTGTTGATGATGGCGAAGAACACATGTCAACAATCATCTTATGTGAGCATTTACTCCCAACACCCAAAATTTAAATTTTAGACCTTATGTCAGATTTTCCCTTTGTTCATTGACTGTTTTGATATTTTCTTGTTGTTGTGTGGCCAAAAGTAGACCTTCCATTGTTTGGGTTCACTAGCACCACCTTTCTATAAATTTTTATGCCACCTTAAGGCTATATTCATTCAAAAAGTAAGCCTTTTAAGTTTTAGCCAACCTCTTCTCCATTTGCATATCATATTTTTCTCTGATACTTTAGCTATGTTTGTCAGCCTAGGTACTCCTATCTATCTACTTCCATGAAGGCCACAATATGCATTCACTAGGGATATTACTACCGAAAGAATCAAGTTCCCGGTGAAGAGGTGCGACCGGTTAGGAGTAATTTCCTTCCATTGGGTCGTTGACATGGACTTCATTGAATATGAAAATTAGATGAGAAGAAATCACAATGTATTGTCCTGCTTCATGGCCTCTCTCTTGGACTTGAATGTCACCAAACCCAAGATAGTAGAGTTGTTTTGTCGAATGTTCAATTTTTCTCTACTAGAAGGGCTCGGTGAAATCATGCAAGTCACCATCCTTGGTTTCAACATTCCTAGTGCAATGAACCTTCACTGGTTCGTTGATCATGGCATGGACATGCCTTGGCTACCTTTTTTGAGTGACTTCCACACCATGGACCTTAAAATCCACCACACTCTATCTCTACCTACCTCTAGCTACTTCCTTCGGGAATATGGTGTCGAGGATGGTCCTAGGTTTGACTTGAAAAAGCACTTCAAGATTCTGGCATACAATCGTGGAGACTGAGGTTGAGGTCTATGCATCGTGTGTTGTGTGTTCCCCACTTTTTGACCAACAAAGAAGAAGAAGAAGAAAGAAAGAAAAAATGACTATGGGCAACAGGCCCACATAGTTATGGCCAAAGCCCTATCCTTTTGATTTTTCCTACAAAATGCCTCCATTTTGTTTTTTGTACTTTTTGCTCAAAGACCCTTTCTAGGTTTTGCTTGAGAGAGCTTTTCAATTAAAATTCAAGCCTCGGGTTGCCTCATACTTGTAAATTTTGATGAAAATGTAAAATATAATACAATATTTCCTTACTTCTTCTATCTCTTAATTTTTTTTGGCTTATTCTAAAAATTTTAAAATGATACTTACCAAATTTTACATATGGTACATATCTGTGAGTTTTTTTAAAGAATGACATACTTTAATGGAATAGTTTCAAATAAATACCATTTACTAGTATTTCTAAAGAACTTCCTTCCATATCTTCCAATTCTTGTGCATTATTTTCTTTACATACACTAATTAGGAAGGGGCCCTTCCACAACGCTTTGAATTTGATGTGTTGTCTTGGTTTTGTAGAGCGTTCGTCATATTTTAGCACTAGGTTTCCTTCTTAAAAATTTGGGCTAGAAGTATTTTTTTCAAACCACCCCTTAATTGTCTATTGGCAGTCAATCATGGCTTCAAAATCCTTTTCTCTATCTTCTTCTAGCTTGAGGAGTTATGTTATCCATACTTTCATTATGCTGCTCTCTTCTACTTCCAGGGCTTTTAGTAATTGTAGAGCCGGGAGATCCATAGAAATGGGTAAGACTAACTCCTTCCCATACACTAAATCGTTATGGGATATTTTCAGGATCTTCTTTGGCATGATATAGTCTGCCTATAGAGCATCCCGTAGATGCTTGTGCTATTCTTTCTATATTTCTAAGCCAATGTGTTTGATTAACCTAATTAGGTTTTTATTGGTTGAGTCTACTAACCCATTTCCTTGTGGGTAATAGTTTGATGAAGTCTTGAGATAGATCCCATTTTTAATAGAAAAATATGACACTTTTGAACCTACAAAGGCCTGAGCATTGTTGGATATGATGGTCTTTGGTGAACCAAACCTAGTCACCTATTCTTCTAGAAAATTAAGCATTTTTCCTTTTGTAGCACCTTTTACGGCTATAGCCTCTATCCACCTTGTGAAGTAATCGGTCACTGTGAGGATCCACTTATGTCCAGCACTAGAGAAGAGATGGGGTTTATTATTATGAAAAAATCCAAACCCCATTAGGTGAAAGGCTCTTTAGTTATAATAGGACTTAAAGGCAAAGCAATTTTTTTTCTTTTGTTAACAAAATATTGGCACTGAGTACACTTCTACACCAAATGGTGAGCTTTAGAAAACATTGAGGGCTAATAATATCCCACTCACATGATTTTCAATGTGTTAGTTTTATCAGAGAAATTCCCACCTTTAGGACTACTATGGAAATCATTTAGAGTTTTTCCTACCTATCTCTTTTTTAGACATTAAAGCAATACTCTATCATAATTCCTTTTAAATAAAATTCCTTCTATTAATACATATGTGGTGCCTTGCAGTTGCTAGTATCTTCATTTTTGAAATGGAAGAACTGTCTGGTAGTATCCCTTCTGTATATATAGTGTATGGTCTACCACCCAAGAGTCATCAAACTCAAACTAATTTGAGTAAACTTCATCAATTTCTCCTTATCGGATTCAGATCATGATTCTTGTGCAAGATACTCACAGAGGCCTCTTCCTTGCACCAACTTGGTTAGCTTGATATCCACGTCATACTCCAAGATCTTGGTGATCTAGTTGGTTCTTTTTTCAGTTATTTATCCCTCGGTGATGTATTCCCTGACACTGGAGTGAGCAACCAAGATAGTGATTTTATTAGCTGACACCGAGTGTAAAAATTTCTTAAGGCTCTTGAGAATTGCAAAAGCCTTCTTTTCTACAAATTTGTATCTAGTTTCATAACCCTTGAGGTTTCTTGAATGAAATGAAATTGAATGCTCCCCATTTTCTTTTTCATCCCTTTGAGTGAGCATAAAATCTATGCTATGCTAACCATTGTATACATATAGCAAGAAATATTTAGAAACATTTGGGTTGGCCAGAACCAGGGCAGCAAAAATAGCCTTCTTTATTTTTCCAAAAGCTATCTTTCCTTCAGGGGTCCATTTGAAAATTAATTTCTTCTTGAGCATCAATGTGATGGGTCTCGCAATTCTTGCAAAGTCTGAAATGAACCTACTGCCAAAATTAATCTTTCCTAAGAAATACTATAGCCCTTTCTAATTTACTGGTAAGGGTAAATCCATTATAGATTTCACTCTTTTGATATCTATTGCAATTCCCTCCTTGGATACTGTTAGAACTGTAAAATTTTGAATTTTTACAATCTATTGCATTCATGAATATCCCATCATTTAGTCCTTACATTAAGCATAAAATCCCCTCTTTGCATTGTCTTGCGTATTCCATGTCATATGACCCATTTTTAATCCAATTACCTCTTCTCATTCCATTAAAAACCCTATCGGTGAAACATGGTAAAAGTATCCCCGAGATATATTTTCAATAGCATGTATTGGTTGTAGATAGTCGACAGGACTTTTCCTTTTGTTTTAGCAACTTTGAAGATTCATATCGGCATATGTTGCGGCATCATCATAATGTCATAGTGAACTTTGTCGGTCTTGCCGACTAGTAATGTGGCGGGGTCATTTCGGCCAAACTAATGGGTATTGGCATGAAGTCATAGCAACATCATTGTGTCTTGCCGATTGACTCATAAGCAAAGTTTTCGATAAGACTTATGTCTTTGGGGAAGGTCTTGGTGAGGTCACTCTTGTCTTGCCGAACTTAATACAAGGGGATTCAAGGGACTATTGGAAAAGGTGTTGGGGTCTTGCCGATTCAGAAGATATGCTGATAGAGATATGTGTCGCTAGGAGAGGAATCTTTCGGCGTGAGCTTTGCCGAGGTCTGAGTGTTATACCGACAAGAAATTTGGGAACAGTCTCGCTGAGTTGGAATAATCTGTAGAGGTGTTTTCAGTAAGACATTTGGTATCGGTATGAGTCTTCCTAAAGATTCACTGTCTTGCTGAAAGTGTATTTTCATTTGTAGATTTTTCGGCGAGACAATTCAGAGGATATACCGAAGTGATAATTCATTAGCCAAAGGGTAAAATTTTCTTGGTGACTATAGTTTGAAGGGAATGCATATCAATGTGAGATAGTGAGGTCTATGTAATGTCTCCCCAACTCAGAATGTTACAGCAACATAGAAAACATGAGCAACATTCATCATTTTTGGATTCCAGGTGTCGATAAGACTACATTTTTGTCCTGGCGAAAGATGTAATAGACGTTGAAAAGGGATTTCGCCCCAGATTTGAAAATCTCTTATCGAAGGGACACTTGATGCAACAGTGCCAATTTCAAATGGGTGTTCATTCATGCTTCATTAATGGCATGATGGGATATAACAGTAAAGATTGAATCGATTCTCCATTTCTGAATTGATTGTAGGTGAATTGGCATGCTGAGCAAAGAACTTGGACATTTTCAATCTAAAGAGCTCTAGCAGAAAAACTGTGACTATTCCTTGCCTTTTGCATTTTGATTCTTTAAAGCTTGAGAATGGAGTCCTCTGGTTCTGGAAAGGGTTAGGGTAGAAAACTTGTTGAGTAGTTTGTCAAAAGGGAAAGGAAATAAGAGAAGGAGTCGATGCCATCACTTCTGGGAATAAAGAGCAACTCTTGGATCAATTAAAGAGATGTGTCGATGATGAAATGATGAATATGACTCCTGAAAAAGGGAGAAAAATGTTGGAGAATGCTGGTGTAATGATCTTTCCTGGACTTGATTTAAATTCTACATTAGTGTTTGATAGTTTCTTAAAAGATAGTAATACTACACATAAATTGGATAAGGATAAGGTGACAGAGGTATATGCAGGTTCTATATTCAACACTGATGAGGGATCATTAATGATATGGGCTTTATACCCACCCCATAGGAAATCAATAGTGATTGATACAGAAAAGGAATTTGGTCATGTCATGACCTTAAAATTTGGAGAGGCTGATCTGTGGTTACTGCAGAGATTGGTATTGATATTGCCAAATTGAATAAAGCACAGATTTAGGCGTTGATAAGGGAAAGAAATATACAAGGAAAATAATGAGAGACTGCTAAGAGAGAATGATAAGTTGAAAGACTTGGTTGGTGTTCCAATAGTTCCAACCAAAATGCTCACTCAAGGAGAAGCTCTCAGACAAAAGATCATTGGGTTGGGTCAAGTGCTTATAATCAAGGGAAGTATGATGCCATTACAACCATTGTTAAGAAAAGACAGGTCATTTTAATATCCTAGTTAAATCAATTATGGGGGAAGTATTCTTCTACTCTGGATGTGGTGAAGGAGCATGAGAGGATGAATGAGAGGATTATGGATAAATTTCATGAATTGACCACATGAGAAGAGGTTGGCAGTACTACACTTGAATCTGCAAACAATACTATGAGTCGCCATCAAAAATTCTATGAGGAAGTGCTTGGGGATAAAAAGGGATTGGTTAAAGCTCCCAAGATGACTATAATCGCATTCTGTGATGGTAAAGGGGAATTGAAAGATGCCACTAGGTGGAGGAACGAATGTGATATGGTGTTGAAAGAAATTATGAAGACCTCAGTTGCAGAGGATAGAACATTTGAAGAAGTGAGCGAGCAGATTGAAGAAATGATCAAGATGGAAATCGCGATTCAGAATGTCGTTGAAGATGCAGATACTTTTAATTGCCAAAAATATTTGGATTACCTTGCTATGACTCATTTAAGGTTAACTAGAGCTTAATTATTCTCTATCTATGCTTTATACATTTTTTTTGTTTTCTCCTATTTCCGAAGGGACGCATCCTTTCATATTCTCAATGTATAAATGACCATTTTGAAAGCAATGTAAAGGAGAGCGAAGTAGAATTAGGTAGAGGATAGAGAAGACAAAAATATAGAATTTTTTGAAAAAGGATGAGACTGGTAGCATATGTAAATCATGGAGATATCAAATGAAAATTTAATATGACGGTGCGATGTTTCTGGTATCAGTTGTTTATGATATTCATTGAAGGGTATTATTGAAGTTGTCTCCATAATGGTGTTTCCTAGTTATTTGAGTTAGTGTAAACAAGTTTTTACATAGTTCATCAATGCACATTTGTTGTACTTGTATGATCAATTAATTGTCTCTTTCCAATAAAGATTAAATTCTCTAAATTGGTCATAGTAATTAGGTAATATCAATTGGATTATTAAGAAGAAATCAGTAATCGTAATATTGCAAGTTTATACAAGTTATAAACCAAATAAAATGCTAAACAACTTGAATGTCTGCTAGAACAAGTAAACTCGTTTTAGATTTTCTTGACTCCATAAACCCTATAAGGCACTGGTCTTTTCATTTTCATCCTCTAGTTTAACTCAATCTTGTATCTGTCATTGTTAAGCATTTTAGGTTTTAGTTTTAAATATTATTGTGTTATTTATACCAAAATTGTTTTATTTTATCCATTCCAAATTTCCATCTTGGATAAATTAGGGCAATAGGAGAAGTTCAAAAGTCAAGTCTTCTTAATTCAAAATAGGTATACCCGCCTAGGTCTAGCAGCATCTAAAGAGTAGAAGGTTTAATTATTTCAAAACCTTGTTCTGTTACCCTAAAATTTTGTGGAAGCTTGGCAACCTTTCATGGTTCAAACTTGCGTTTTTGAGAGCTAACAAGTTGGCGACTCTGCTGGGGAACAACAAAGAATCTATGCCTTAATCATAGAGTCAAAAGTCCTATATACAGAATCCGCTGGGAATAAATAAGTAATATTCTTTTCTCACTTTCAAAAAGTGAGTGGTGACTCTGATTTGAAAATTGAAGTATGAATGGAAGAAGATCTCAATTTAGGGGGGGTCATTTCAGAGCTCCTCCTAGTGATGGTAGGTGGATGCATAAAGATAATAAGGTTGATAAAGGTAAAGGGAAAAGTGAGGACATGTTATTGACAAACAAAGACAAACCATCAATACATTTTGGTGAGAATTGTTTTGACAAATGGAAAGATAGTTCAATTGAAGAGCCTTGTACCCTGGAGGATCTGAGGAATCCTTTTTACAATGCTTAGAAACAAGCCGAATTTGAAGTTGGACTCAAAACTAAACGACTTAGAATTCAACATGAATATGACCAAAAAATGCCGGGTAATCAAAATGAACTTACTAATCAGGAAGTTCATCAAGACAATTATGAATCTCTAACTTATGATGAAATTAAAGCAAAGTTTGAATCTCAGAAAAGGGAGAGGGAAGAGCAAGAAAAGGCCGAAATGATTAGGGCAATAAGGGAATTCAAGTTGCAGAAAGCTCAGAATATTCCTCATCGATCTGGCTCTCCTCCAAAGTATGTACCACCCCATAAACAAAATACTCAAGGTACTGGGCATTTTCGACCACCAAAGATCCCTTAGCATCAAGTCAAGAATCAATATAGATAGCCAAGACATCCACCACACATTCCCACACAACATATAAATAATTATCCACCTCCCGGTCAGCATCATGTGCCACAACAAAATCTACAATATAATAATCCTATGTACCAGTATCAATATACTACTATGATCAAACAGTTTGATTTGGAAGGTTTTCAGTTGTGCCCTTATCCTATGGATGGTTCTTGGAGGAGTTTGGTGCCTTAATTCATAGGGAGTAATGCAATCACTGTTGAGGATCATTTAAGGAGTTTCAATGCGTTCATTCAGGATTTGGATGTACCTTATGAAGATTTGCATATGAGGTTGTTCATGATGCCCCTTATTGAAGAAGCTAGGGTTTGTTTAATAGCCTGGCAACAACATCTATTTATTCTTTCTAGATATTTCAAGATTAGTTCCTTGAACAGTTTGGAAATCTGAGTGCACCAGACACTGCTCTCCATGAACTAATGCAAATTCAGAAGGGTCAGAATGATTCAATTTTTGATTTCAACAAAAGATTTAATAAATTGCAAAATAGAATACCTCAGGATCAAAGTTACCAGATTCTGTAGCATTAAGTGTTTACCTGAATGCATTTGACCCTAAAATAGGGTATGAGTTGAGAAATAGATTCCCAAGAGACTTAGCTAAAGCACAAAATATAGCATTAATAATTGAGAACAATGGAAAGGCTGCCAGGATAATGAATAAGAGAGACAACCCTAGACCTCTTCAGCAAAACAATAATTATCAATATAACCAGGATAACACATATAGGAAGGATAAGGCTTGGCTGCATGATATGCCTTACAACACAAACTAGAAAGATGGAAAACCTATGATAGATAGGCCTAGAGACAAGGATACTCTTGACCCATTGAGAAAGAAAGGAACATATATGGTGAATAACAATTATTTTTGTGAAGTTTGTGATAAACCGCATTCCCTTGAATATTGTGTTGTAGCCTAGAAAATGCAAGAGGAGGGAGTGTTAATGGGAGATGGTGGAGAGGATCATAAGGTCTACTTGACTTCAAATGCTCTTCAACCTGTTAAGGAAAGATATTCATCTTCAGAGGAAGAAGGTTATGAATATGATGTTACGGAGCAAAGGTACAAAATCCATATGGCTAAGCAACAGCTATTTTCTGATTCTGAGGATGATTATGTAGAGTCACAACCTATTGAGGTTCTTGCTCAAAGTAGTGTGAGGAGACTTACTGATGAGGAGATAGAGAAATTAATTGTTGCTGCAATTGAAGAAGCAAAGAGTAAACACTGGTTGAGAAATAGGATAGTAAATGAGAAGGAAGGTGTCCCTAGGGGTATCTTTATGAAAGATCAAAAGGCTACACAAGGAGTGTCAAAGAAAATTGAAAACAAACAACATGAACAAAGCAAACAACATCTTATCCAAAAGGAGGCAATAAAATAATTACACAAAGAAATTCAAAAGACAGATCTGCCAGGTAGGAGAGAAAAGGAGGAGAACAAAGGAGAAATATCAGAACAAAAGAAAGTGATTAAGGTAGAAGGTTCTTCTTTTGACTTCACTCAAGCATTATCTCAGGTAAAAATATCTGTCCCACTTCTTGAAATGATGAAAATTAAAGAATACAAGGACAGTGCAGTTTAATTGATAACAAATGAAAGTGAAAAACATGTAGCTTCTGAAAATAAAGTGACTACTAAAAATAAATAGGATAAAATGAACATTCTAGATATTTGTTTGAGTAATGTATTGACAAGTCCACCACAAGTTGATCCTTTCTTTACTAAATTACTCATAAATAACAAATTTTTGAGAAATTGTATGATAGATTCTGGTGCTGCCATGAATATTATGCCAGTAGGAGTGATGAAATAGCTAGGCATGTGGGTGGATACATATGAAGGAAAATGTTTTGCAATGGATAATCAACCTGTTCCTGTGGTGGGTATAATGAAAGATGAAGAAGTCAAGTTAGTTGCTTACCCTCAAGTGGCTTATAATATTGATATAACAGTGATAGACACCCCTCCTCAATTCAATATGCTTTTATCAAGGCAATGGACAACAACTATTGGTGGAAATGTCCAATTTGATTTGTCTTATACAACAATTCCAGTAAATGGCCAAGAGGTGAAGTTGTATAGGGAACCAAGGATGAGTCAGCTTATTGATTACGTGCCACACGATCAAATCAATTGTTTTTGTGATGTGGATCTTGGGAGTTTCAATATAGAGCTAGTATAACCAAAATTGACTAACAGTGATCCTATCGAAAAGCATGTTGCACAGAACCACAATGGTGTATGGAAAATGTATTTTGATGGAGCCTGCAACCAAGAAGGTAATGGAGCTGGGATAGTATTTGTTTTGCCTAAAGGTATTACATTTAAGTATTCATTCCTATTAAATTTTGAATGTACAAATAATGTGGCGGAATATGAAGCTCTATTAACTGGATTAAATATAGCGGTGAAACATAAAGTAAAGTTACTGGCTGTCCTGGGAGATTCAGAGTTAGTTGTCTCACAAGTCAGGTCAAAGTATATAGCAAAAAACAAAAGACTAAAGCAATATAAAAATTTTGTATGGGATACAATTGAGTTACTTGACGCCTTTTCAATTGAGTGGGTAGATAGGTCGAAGAATATAATGGCCGATTTTCTAGCTAATGTAGCGTTGAAGAAAGATGATATTACATTGGCTAGAGTATCACAAATTGAACTCAAGACCAGGCCCACTGTACCTGATAATGTATATAATTGGCAAGTGTTTAATGATGACACTGATCTTTTAAAATTCCTTCATTATATAGACCAGTATGAAGCCCAAGAAATTGACTTCAATGCCTTTGTAGAAGAGGTTGATGGAAAAGAAACAGTATTTGGGAAAGAGATTTTGCAGCTTAAAACTAATAAACTTCCGAAAGGGCTGGTGGCACTTGAGAGGGTATATGATGGAAATGATCGGTCTTTTGTGAAGCAAACACCAGTTGGAAAGGATGATATTGAAGAAATTAATTTGGGAACTGAGATGGCGCCAAAAAAGGTGTACATTGGTAAAAAGATAAGTCCTGCAATTAGGAAAATGTTGATTGATTTGTTGAGAAAGTATAAACATGTATTTGCTTGGTCTTATGAGGATCTGAAAGAAAATGAAGAAGACTTGTTTCAGCATGAAATACCATTGAAAACAGATGCTAAACCATTTAGACAAAAGCAGAGACCTATAAATCCAATTTTAGAACCTAAAATGCAGGAGGAATTAGTAAAGCTCAGAGATGGTGGAATTATTAATCCTATAAGACATTCAATGTGGGTTTCAAATTTGGTCCTTGTCAGAAAGAAAAATGGAGATATTAGATTGTGTGTAGATTTTATGAATCCAAACATAGCATCCCTTAAAGACAATTATCCTCTGCCAAATATGGAGGCTATACTGCATAACGTGATAGGTTGTGAATTGTTATCTATGATGGATGGATTTTTAGGGTATAACTAGGTTAAGGTTAAAGAATCTGAACAATACAAAACAACACTCATGACTCCTTGGGGAGCATATGTCTATTTGAGAATGCCATTTGGTCTAACTAATACAGGGGCAACTTTTCAAAGAGCCATGGATGTGGCATTTGCTGATTTGATCAATATTCTCATGGTGGTGTATCAAGATGACCTCACTGCTTACTCCAAGAAGGCTGAAGATCATGTTCATCATTTGGAAAAGGTGTCTATAAAAGCTCTTGAATATGGTATCAGTTTAAACCCCAAGTGTAATTTTGTGGTCACGGAGGGTAAACTTTTAGGACATATTGTTTCAAAGGAAGGGGTTAGGATAGACCCTGAGAGGGTTGAGGCCATTGATGAAATACCTATCCCTAAAAATGTTAAGGCGATACAATCATTCTTTGGATAGATAAATTTCATTAGGAGATTTGTCTCTAACTTTGATGAGATTGTGAAACCCATAGCCAGAATGTTGAGAAAAGGATAGAAGATAGAATGGACTGCAGAGGCTTTGAACACTTTTGTAACTATTAAACGAGCCATCAAGGAGGCTCCTATTCTTAAGTCTCCTGACTTTTCAGGGCTGATGCAAGAGGTTGGGTCCACAAAAAGTTCAAAAAGTGGAAGTGTTTTTGTTGTTTTTCATAATTTGTCACACTTGGACTAAAAATTTGAGGCACTTACACAATGAATTTTTTAAAAAATCTGTAATATGAAATTTTTAATTTTGAATCTAGTTTCTAAAAATGTAAATTATTCAAATACCCAAATTGTAGAAATTAAATTTTGATAGGGATCTATAAAAACCACTTTTTAAAAGTCCTTGTTTTTTTACCATACCATGCACATGTACGGACACCACTTTTTGACCTAAATAAAAGTATTTTGCTAATTCCTTTTGAGGAAAGAGAGCTAACAACATGAAGATTGATGAGGAATTTTTTTGTAATTTTTTGTTGAATATTTTTTTTTTTATTAAATTTTTATTGGCCTTAATTGTTGTTTTTAAAAATCAACGTGTACGGACAACATAATTTGACCTAAACTAAACATTTTTTGAAACTTTTTTTTTTCATTCTGTAAAGAATTGTCTAAAGATTGATGTCATATAATTTTTTTACAAGAAACTTCACCAAAAAAAAGTTATTAAAAAACCAAAAAAGTCTGATATTTCATGTTTAAGGACTAGTTTGCTTTGAAATTAATTTAAAAATATCAAATATAATCCAATATTAATAAAAATTATATATTGGGAAACTAGAAACGTGTTCTGTAATGGGTTTTAATTTTATAGATTGATTCAGAAAAAAAATCCATCAACCATACTGTCAAAGATGGACATTCTTCTTCAATCTGCCTTAGTTTTTTAGTTGCAGGTCAAAGGCTAAGGCTCAGATTGCCAAGCCTTTCCCGAGCCTAAAACCAAGGCTGCAAGTGGATTGGAGATTTAAGTTTTTAATAATGCATACGTGTTACAAAACGCATATTCACTCTTCATTTGTTTGATTATTTAAAAAGAAAAATACTTTTTTTGAAATGTGTACGCGTTTGTTTCTAAAAAGTATTTTTTTAAAATAAATGACTTGTATACACTCAAAAACGTGTATGCGTTTTATAACGCGTACGCGTTTTTTTAGGCTCGGGTACCCAATGCATAACGCATACGCGTTTTTTGCGAGATTTTTTTTTTTGGCTGAAACTTTCCCTCTTCGTGGACCCAACTTCTTGCACTTACCCTTCAAAACCTTTTCAGATTTTTTCATTTGCCTCAATGCACACTGTTGCAGCTGTTATGCTACAGAAAAATGAAGATGGTCATGAACAACCTGTATCTTTCTTTAGTAAGTCATTATAGGGATCTGAATTGAAGTATGATAGAATGGAGAAGCAAGCATTTGCACTAGTGAAAGTTGTAAAAGTTTTCAGACCATATCTTGTTGGAGCTAAGGTGGTTGCTTATGTTCCTCATGCAGCAGTCAAAGATATTCTGACACAGTCTGAAGTAACAGGAAAAAGATACAAATGGATCAACAAAATCCAAGAGTTTGATATAGAGGTACAAATTACTAAACTAGTCAGAGGTCAGGGTTTGGCTAAACTAATGGCAGAAGCTAATATTGAAGCAAATCAGGTTTGCAATATAGAAGAGGAGAATGTAATTGCAAACATTGAACATACCCACTGGTATATAGATATTATTTATTATCTTAAATACATGAAATGTCTAGAGAAAATGCATGACAACTAGAGAAGAGCATTGAAGTTACAAGCGTCTAAATATGTTTTTATGAACAAAGATTGATTTTGGAAAAACAGGGATGGTATATTGTTGTTGTGTTTGAATGAATTTCAATCTAAACATGTTTTGAGTGAAATGCATGAAGGAGTTTATGGAGGACATTACTCAGCAAAAACAACTACTCAAAAGATTCTCAGGGCAGGATATTATTGGCCAAAGGTTTTTAATGACTCTTTTGCATATGTAAGGAAATGTGAAGCCTGCCAAAAATTCTCTGGAAAACTAAAGTATCAGGGAGCTTTGCCACTTTGACCCATGCAGGCTGATGCCCCTTTTCATTAATGGGGAATTGATTTCATTGGAGAAATACAAGAAAAATCAAGTGGTGGGCATTGGATATTAGTAGCCACCGATTATTTTACCAAGTGGGTAGAGGCCATTCCAACCAAACAAGCTACAAGTAAGGTGGTGACATAGTTCCTGATGGATAATATCATTACTAGATTTGGTACACCGACAAGGTTGATCACTGACAATGGAATGTGTTTCAGATCAGATGAATTCAAAATTTTTTGTAGCACATATGGTATTTTTATCTCTTATGCAGCTCCTTATCATCCATAGGCTAATGGACAAGCAAAATCTAGCAATAAGAGTCTCTTGAAGATTATTAAAAGGATGCTAGGTCAGAACAAGAAGGCTTGGGACTCAAAATTAAGACTGGCTGTATGGGCTAATAGAATTATGGTGAAGAAGGCAATTGGGAAATCCCCATTTGAGCTAGTGTATGGAGCACAGGCCAGGATGCCTTTGCAGAATTTGTTACTAGTTTACAAGTTTGTTCTTCAAGAAGATTTGGATATTCCTGAACCTATGGAGGGAAGAATGGAATAGTTGGCTGAATTGGATGAAATAAGGAGGGTGGCTCAAAACCAGAATGTAAATTTGCAGACATAGATAACGTATTTATTTGAAAAAAAGGCAAAGGATAGGAAATTTGGAGAAAGTGATTTGGTACTGATGTGGAATGCAAGGTTCCAGGAGAAGGGAAAACATGGGAAGTTTGAAGCTTTGTGGCTAGGGCCATTTGTGGTGGTTGGAAAGAAAGGTGAAGACTCATACTAGTTGCAAAATATGGCGGGTGGGGACCAAGAATTTCCTGTTCATGGGCAATTTCTGAAACAGTTTTTCTCTTAAAGTAACACAGAGAATTGAGGGTTGCCAGTGCATGGACAACTCTTGATGATTCTCTTCAAAAAAATTTTCCATGCACAGTAGTTTAGGATATAAAGGAATTAGGATTTGCAAGTACATGGACAATCATGATTTTCCTTTTTTTAAAATTCTTTTCCATGTACAGTAGTGTAGGGTCTCATCCTTTTGCATTACCATCTGTTCCATCATCCTGAGTTTGGTATGCTCATCCAGAAATCTGAATCCTTGCAATGATCTTGCTATCATTCATCCCCAGATGGAGCCACTGTTAGAACTGTAAAATTTTGAATTTTTATAGTCTATTGCATTCATGAATATTCCATCATTTAGTCCTTACATTAAGCATAAAATCCCCTCTTTGCATTGTCTTGCGTATTCCATGTCATATGACCCATTTTTAATCCAATTACCTCTTCTCATTCCATAAAAAACCCTATTGGAAAAACATGGTAAAAGTCTCCCCGAGATATATTTTCACTAACATGTATTGGTTGTAGATAGTCGACAGGACTTTTCCTTTTGTTTCGGTGACTCTGAAGATTCATATCGACATGTGTTGGGGCATCGTCATAATGTCACAACGAACTCTATCGGTCTTGCCGACTAGTAATGTGGTGGGGTCATTTCGGCCAAATTAATGGGTATCGGCATGAAGTCATAGCAACATCATTATGTCTTGCCGATTCACTCGTAAGCAAAGTTTTCGATACGACTTATGTCTTCGGGGAAGGTCTTGGTGAGATCACTCTTGTCTTGTCGAACTTAATACAAGGGGATTCAAGGGACTGTTGGAAAAGGTGTTGGGGTCTTACTGATTTAAAAGATATGAAGATAAAGATATGTGTCGCCAGGAGAGGAATCTTTCGGCGTGAGCTTCGCCAAGGTTCGAGTGTTATACCGACAAGAAATTCTGGGAGAGTCTCGCCGAGTGGGAGTAATCTATAGAGGTATTTTTGGTAAGACATTTGGTATAGGTGTGAGTCTTCCCGAAGATTCACTATCTTGCCGAAAGTGTATTTTCATTTGTAGATTTTTCGGCGAGACAATTCAGAGGATATGCCGAAGTGATAATTCATCGGCCAAAGGGTAAAATTTTCTTGGTGACTATAGTTTGAAGGGAATGTGTATCGATGTGAGATAGTGAGGTCTATGTAACATCTCCTCAACTCATAATGTTACAGCGACAGAAAAAATAAGCAACATTCATCATTTTTGGATTCCAGGTGTCGATAAGACTGCATTTTTGTCCTGGCGAAAGATGTAATAGACTTTGAAAAGGGATTTTTCCCCAGATTTGAAAATCTCTTATCGAAGGGACACTTGATGCAACAGTGCCAGTTTCAAATGGGTGTTCAGTCATGCTTCATTAATGGCGCGATGGGATATAATAGTAAAGATTGAATCAATTCTCCATTTCCGAATTGATTGCAGGTGAATTGGCGTGCTAAGCAGAGAACTTGGACATTTTCAGTCTGAAGAGCTCAAGTAGAAAAACTATAAGTGAATATTCCTTTCCTTTTGCATTTTGATTCTATAAAGCTTGAGAATGGAGTCCTCTGGTTTTGGAAAGGGTAAGTGTAGAAAACTTGCTGTGAGTAGTTTGTCAAAAGGGAAAGGAAATAAGAGAAGGAGCCGGTGCCATCACTTCTAGGAATGAAGAGAAACTCTTGGATCAATTAAAGAGATGTGTGGATGATGAAATGATGAATATGACTCCTGAAAAAGAGAGAAAAATGTTGGAGAATGTTGGTGTAATGATCTTTCCTAGACTTGATTTAAATTCTGCATTAGTGTTTGATAGTTTCTTAAAAGATAGTAATACTGCACATAAATTGGATAAGGATAAGGTGGCAGAGGTATATGCAGGTTCTAAATTCAACACTGATGAGGGATCATTAATGATATGGGCTTTATACCCACCCCACAGGAAATCAATAGTGATTGATACAGAAAAGGCATTTGGTCATGTCATGACCTTAGAAGTTGGAGAGGCTAATCTTGTGGTTACTGCAGAGATTGCTATTGATATTGCCAAACTGAAGAATGCACAGATTCAGGCATTGATAAGGGAAAGAGAAATGTATAAGGAAAATAATGAGAGACTGCTAAGAGAGAATGATAAGTTGAAAGACTTGGTTGGTGTTCCAATAGTTCCAACCAAAATGCTCACTCAAGGAGAAAGCTCTCAGACAAAATATCATTGGGTCGGGTCAAGTGCTTATAATAAGGGGAAGTATGATGCCATTACAACCATTGTTAAGAAAAGATAGGTCATTTTAACATCCTAGTTAAATCAATTATGGGGGAAGTATTCTTCTACTCTGGATGCGGTGAAGGAGCATGAGAGGATGAATGAGCAGATTATGGATAAATTTCATGAATTGAGCACATGAGAAGAGGCTGGCAGTACTGCACTTGAATCTGCAAACAATATTATCAGTCGCCATCAAAAATTCTATGAGGAATTGCTTGGGGATAAGAAGGGATTGGTTGAAGCTGCCAAGATGACTGTAATCACATTCTCTAATGGTAAAGAGGAATTGAAAGATGCCACTAGGTGGAGGAACGAATGTGATATGGAGTTGAAAGAAATTATGAAGACCTCAGCTGCAGAGGATATAGCATTAGAAGAAGTGAGCGAGGAGATTGAAGAAATAATCAAGATGGAAACCATGATCTGGAATGCCGTTGAAGATGCATTTACTTTTAATTGCCAAAACTATTTGGATTACCTTGCTATGACTCATTTATGGTTAACTAGAGCTTAATTATTCTCTATCTATGCTTTATACATTTTTTTTGTTTTCTCCTATTTCCGAAGGGACATGTCCTTTCATATTCTCAATGTATAAATGACCGTTTTGAAAGTGATGTAAAGGAGAGCGAAGTAGAATTAGATAGAGGATAGAGAAGACAAAAATATAGAATTTTTTTGAAAAAGGATGAGACTGGTAGCATATGTAAATCATGGAGATATCAAATGAAAATTTAATATGATGGTGCGATGTTTTTGGTATCGGTTGTTTATGATATTCGTTGAAGGGTATTATTGAAGTTGTCTCCATAATGGTGTTTCCTGGTTATTTGAGTTAGTGTAAACAAGTTTTTACATAGTTCATCAATGCACATTTGTTGTACTTGTATGATCAATTAATTGTCTCTTTCTAGTAAAGATTAAATTCTCTGAATTGGTCATAGTAATTAGGTAATATCAATTGGATTATTAAGAAGAACTCAGTAATCATAATATTGCATGTTTATACAAGTTATAAACCAAATAAAATGCTAAACAACTTGAATGTCTTTTAGAAAAAGTAAACTCGTTTTAGATTTTCTTGACTCCATAAACCCTATAAGGCACTGGTCTTTTCATTTTCATCCTCTAGTTTCACTCACAATCTTGTATCTGTCATTGTTAAGCATTTTAGTGCTTTTTATACCAATTTTTTTTTCTTTTATCCATCCCAAATTTCCATCTTGGATAAATTAGGGCAATAGGAGAAGTTCAAAAGTCAAGTCTGCTTAATTCAAAATAGGTATACCCGCCTAGGTCTAGCAGCATCTAAAGAGTAGAAGGTTTAATTATTTCAAAACCTTGTTCTGTTACCCTAAAACGTTGTGGAAGCTTGGCAACTTTTCATGGTTCAAACCTGCGTTTTTGAGAGCTAACAGATACTACAAAGCAAAGTAGTTTACCTTGAGGTACTCCGAATATATTTTTTGAGATTTAAAGAAATGCCAAACTTTTGGCATCTCTAGAAAACCTATTCTAGATGATCCAAATGATCAACCTTTGACTTTGAAAAAATCATCCAGATAGATTAGAATGATCGAGTTGATCAATCCTATGAAGGCAATGGCCATGGCTCACTAAAAGGTCGCATCGACATTTGAAATTTTGAGGGGCATCTTTGTGTATGCAAATTTTCCCCACTTGGTGGTAAACATTGTTTTATGTTGGTCTCCTTCCTTACATATACTTGATTTTATCTCGAGAAGTCGTCGAGTAATGAGAACATTTCTGACCCGACTACTATTTGTAAGATCTATTCCATGTAGGGCAAAGGGTAGTGATCTTTTAGCGAGGCTCTATTTAGGTCTCGAAAATCAACACAAAGTTAAATGTCACCATTTTCTTCCGAACTGGTACAATATTAGACACCCAGGTTGAATGTTTAATCAGATAAATGATTCAGGACTCAATCAACTCAGTGAGCTCTTATTCCATCAATGCCTCAACCTTTGGAATAATAGGTCTCTTCTTCTGTCAAATTGGTTTGAACCATTCCAACAAATAAATGGTATGCTAGATTATATCACGATCATATCCTTTGAGATCATCGTTGGTCTATGCTATAACCCCATTACACTTATAATAAAGATCTCTTAACCTTTCTTTATCTTCCCATGAAAGATTGCATCTAACCTTCAACCTTCTGGAATTTCTGATGTCCAACTCCTCATAATCCTTTTCATCGATAGTGAACCTTTCCTTGGCATTCCTCGCATCTTCACAATCAAAGAGATTCTCATGGGAAATTAAACCTTGAAGGAATTTATTTCCTTTTAGCTGGATGACCCACCCTTCAGATGGGTAAACCTTTGGTTGTGAATGGTCAGAAACTCCTTTTGAATTCTGGATGAAGGAGGCTATCTAGGCGTCATCCTTGAACACTTGCCAATTCTGATCATTGTCAGGAATTGATGGTTAGACAATAATTGGTACTACTTTATGCTTTGGGTCAGAAATTGGATCAAATTGTGACCCCATCAAAGCTATCTAATCCACTATACCATTCTCGAATTAGGGAATGACTTTCACATTGAAGTCTTCAAAACCTTCAATTAAATCCCATACCTAATGTTTATAGGATTTCATTCTCATGTTTTTAGTAGTTTATTGCCCTTGAAATTGCTTCACTATCAACTCAAAATCCTTGAACACTTGCAGCCTCTTCACATCCATCTGCTCGATGAGAAAAATAACTTGGATCAAGGCTTCATATTTCACATGATTTTTAGAACACATAAACTAGAAATGATATGCCTTGAGTGTCTCTGATCTTGTCAGAGACAAAAATCAAACCCCTGCCCTAGAACTGGATTTTCATTTACTGTCGTCAAAGTACAAGGTCCATAGACAATTTTTTTTCGGGTAACCATAACTTTCTTGATCTTTCATTTGTTTTGGATAGACTAGATCATCATCAAAACTTACATTTGTGCCTAGTCCCGTGGCATGGAAGTTGTTGTATGGGTCAAAATTGATGAACTAGTTGAGGAGAACCTCTTCTTCAGGATTCTGCTCTCTTGAATCCTCTTCATCTTCTAGCATTTCAATATAGTATCCCTCTTGTCTTGAAAAAGAGGTATGTGTTGCTTCAAAACAGAGGATTGCAATATCCGCTATATGTTTAGATTGCAAATATTCTGAGAGAATCTTCATCTTTGCCCCGTGTTCGGTCCTTAATATCAAATTGGACCAGTCTAATACCAAATATTTGCCTAATTTTGTAGTGAAATCTCTGGATAGGCACATCCCAAAGATAGGGGGAATATCTATTACCACTACTTCTTGTGAGACTATTTGTCTTGGGCATGACAAGAGGGTCAAGGATAGATATTTTATCCGATCGACTATCGAAACCTTCTTTTTGTCCAACTGCATAATACCCTTTTCCAAAGGTTCATATTTGAGAATTAAGGCATCAACCAATTGCTTCAACATGACCATTGTATTGGCTCCCGAATCAATCATATTATTGTGCAAAATTTTATCTCACATTATTTATGTTAAAAAGAAAGGAGTTGGCTTTGGCTTGCTAACCTCTTTCTCTTTTTTATTATATCCATGTCGTTTGTATAAGTTATAGCTTTTAGAGTTTGCAGATTTGATGCGGGGCCTTTATCTTTCCTTTGATCACACATGGTTCATCCATTTGTGGTCTTTGTTCTTTAGTTTTTAATGCTTCCTAAATAAATGTCTTTTCCTCATTGATGGATATTACATCCCATAGGGACACATTGGCAGGTGCCTTTTTCAGCTGCTCCACCATGTTGAAAGTTCTAACCAGTGGGGCCTTTGGTTTGAATGGTGGAATATCTTTAGGTTTATGAGGGAGATGATCTGTTGCGAATGGATTTACTATCTTATCCAACAACTTTTCAGAAAACAGTGGAATCCGTTGTTGCTGAGTTAGTTGAACAGTCAGTTGAGGAAGCTTTCTTTCATGTGATGGTGGTTGGCAAGGCTAAGGATGAGGCAGAGCTTGTGGCATGTACTACATCCTTGTAAGCCTTCTCTTGGATATTTTGTTATAATCTTATTGTACCTAAAGAATACTGGTCATTGGAGCTTCATTTTCAAAGACCACATCTTCTTCTTCCATCCAAGAAAAAAGTGCTTGATCGGGTGTGATTTCCAATTCTTGCTCTACGGACATCCCTTGAATCTACACCCTAAAATGGGAATTCTCCATTTCGAAAGACTCGTACCCTTTTTTATTTGGTGGTGCACCTTTGTTCCTTTTCTCTTCTATCCTTTGTTGCATGCTTCCCTTAGGGAAATTTTTGGGCATATGACTGCCATTGCATGGAAAACACAATGCATTTTCGTTTTCCACCAGATTATTTTGACCTAGAATCAACTCTTTGCTATGGCTATCTTTAACCATTTGTAACAGCATGGTGACCAGTGATGGCACTCTCAAATTTTTCAAATTTGAAGTGCCAATTTAAAAAAAATTGTTTCTGCACTTGAAGGATCAGTCTGAGTGACCTACTTTGGAAGGTGGTAACTTGATGCTAGTTGATTTTCAAGAAAAACCCATTTGTAGAAATATCGAATTGATATATGTGAACATGTGTGTCAATTTTAAGCTTCCCACGATTCTTTTTTATGAGGATTTGAAAATCGAAGCAAGAGGGTTTTTGCAGTTTTTTGTTGTTTGCAAATGTTTAGTTTCACAAAGTGGCCTCCCATTTGAGATTTCATTTTGCAATTGGTTGATCATCATGCAAAAATGATTGTTTCTCTACATTCTCCCCACCTAAATGATCTCATGTGTCAATTTTTATAGTCTCGTGATTTGTTTTTCTATTTTTAACAAATCAAAACCAAATGCAATTTTTCCTGTTTTACACCTGCATTTTCAAAAACCTTTCTGAGTGGTCAACTTTGACCCTGAATAACTTTAGATCAATGATGGTTCAAGCGATTTCCCTTTTCATACGTGCTCAGGGTACCTAAATGAACTTATGTGTTTGATAGAAGCTCGCCAGAAATTGATTTGCTATTTTTTTCAAATCGGCAGTTGAGTGAGTTTTAATTGGTTCAGAATAGGTGCAATTTCAGAAATGTTCAACTGAGAAACTTTGCAGATTAATATCTTTCACCTCGTGATACATTTTTTTGGTCCATTTGTTGCACAACATTCTTGATTCAAATGTCTACATTTCTACAAGTTTTAATGACTCTGGGAGGTCATTTCACTAGTTTCCTAAGCCGATTTCAAGGCCAACTGGGCTAGTTTTTCTAATTCCCCAAATGTGCATGAAAACAAGTTTTAATCAGAACCCAGTTCATTTTTTCACTTCAAATACACTTAGAGGTAGCCTCAAGGTCATTCCGGGGTAAAATTTGTTTGAAAATGATTTTTTTTAGTCGGGCCCATAAAGGACTCGACATTTGCCACACAATTTGAGGTAAGAATTTAATCATCTGAGTGACATAGTGAGTTATATGTCCTAAATATTCATCTGGATACTCATTACTACTGTGAGTGCAACATTATTAATTTTGTACCTTAAGGTATAGGCCTTTCACAATTCTCTTCTAGATGAGGAAGTGTTGGTAAAATTATTCTTGTGATCACTTTGTCAACTAAAATTGAATCTATAAGGGGTGATTCTTCTGATGCTCAATATTTCCAATTATTGAGTGGATACTCATCTCCTGAGTTGGATGGGAAAATCTCTGCCAAATCTGATTTAGGTATTGATATTGGTTAATATTTAGGTAAAAATAAGCCTCAAGATTCTTTAAATAATAAACATATTGCACCAGGCATGGATTCTGAATTTATAGATGGACAAGGTTGTCTAGATAGGCCCCTTCAATTTGTTCCATCTACGATGCAAGAAATATTTTTAGGAGAGATTAAGGAACCTATTGAGTTATTCAGTTCCCTTCCTTCTTCAAACTCGTTTGCTAAGAAAATGCACACAATTTCTCCTTGTGTAGAAGTAGAGTTGTAAATTCTTTATGCCATACCACCAATTAAGTTTGTCACTGTGTGTCCTCTTAGATCTATCCAGAACAATAGTGATGGTTTTTAATTTCCACAAACGTATTGACACATTCAATCAAGGGGTTGGGCATGATGTTGGTAGTGATATAAGGGAAAAATCTATGTAAGATGGCTCGTGAAGAGAAAATCACCATATTACCCAGTTCCTTCAATGCGAAGGGGTGTATGGGATTCAAGTGTTGGTCCTGGGCATTGCACCCCAAGAACACCGGATGACCCCCGAATCCCATCCAGCTCAATGCGTATGGAAACCTTGGCATCAAATCCACATTGGTCCTTGAGCCCTTTCACTACATGTGCACCCAGAGTATTCTGTGTTACACTACAGTTCATTTGAAACTCGACCTCGGCCGGCTTGGTGTGCCCCATTTTTGGTGCGACTTGTTACACTATTTATTAGGGGAGCATCTTACAGATTGTTCCTAAGTCCATCTCAGACGTTCGTCCAACTCTGAGAATGTCATTTCATGAAGGACATCTGATTCGACTATTCCTAAGTCTGCTCCTAACTTGAGGGTATCTATTACATATTGGAGAAGCATTGAGAGGGTGTGACTAGAAATAGAGCAGAATAGGCAAGGCCTAGTTAAAATGTATCAAAATTGTTTGAGGAAATTCTATTAAAAAGGCCTCAAAAATTATAAATAAGGCATTAAATGGAGTATGGAGGCAGCCATGATTGTAGGATATGCAAGCTGGATTTTTTGAAAAGGCTTTAGAAAATTCAAGCCCGCACCAAAACAAAGAGGCCCGATCTGGAGGAGAAGCCATGGAAGCCAACACAAAATGTGTTGAAAATTCCTTAGGAAATTTTAAGAAAATGCAGTGGGGGTGTGTGGCCTGGGAGGCATGGATATTCATTAGAGCAACACTAATACTGAGTCAAATTCCTTGTAAAGAGATCAAACTCTGAAATGTACGGTATGATGCCAAGATAGAAGGATACATTTGTGTTCCCAATGCAGCATGTGGAGGGATCCATAATGAAGAAAGTGACAATGGATAAGGCACGTGTATTGTTCAGGTATGGATTCCCTAGTAAATGTGATCTCATGGAACACCATGATTGCTTGATACACACAAAATGAAGTTGTTGAAGAATGGTGCAAGCTTTGGAAAAGGTTGTGGACGTCCATAAAAATGTGAAGAGCCAAAGGAGGTTCAGTGAGGAGTTGCAAATAATAATAAATAGAGATGTGACTTGAACATTACTGCAATTTTGAAAGTGTTGAAGCTTAGACAAGGTGTATGACCCCTCAAAAAAAGGAGAAAACAAATGTTAGATATGTTTGATTGCAATGGCAGCTGAGTTGCAAGAAAAGCTCGAGAGTTGTAGAGTTCGAGCTAAAGTTGATAAGATGAAATGAGGGCAAGTTAATTAAGGGAAGAATAAACCAATGATGAAGATCAAAGGTGAAACTCCAGCCACATCTTGGCCCTTCCCTCCCATATCATGGTCCATAGGTACACACATGTTAGTGATTGTAGGATGGTGGGATCAAAATGAAATGAGTGGTGGGCCCGAGTGAAGTTCACAGTGTGGGTAAACTATTAATTTTTCAAAAAATGAAACTGGACAATGATAAAATATTTCAAGTATGAAATATTTTATAAAGCACGGGGCACTGTAAAATGTAATAGGTAGATGATGCACGTAAAAGTGAAAGTACATAGGGGGGGTATTTTTAAAAAAGAGTGAGTTGTTATTCATTGGGAGGAAAAATATTTCAAGTGGCATGTGAGATAGTATGCATAAGGGAATTTTTTATTTGGAAGTATTTGCTTTGTTGGGCAGAGATTTTAAAGAAAAATGCAAAGTGTGAGGCACAAGAAATACTTTAAATGGTTGGTGAGTATAAAATTTTGGTAAATTATTTTATCTAGGTACAATGAAAATTCCCTCATAAATATTTCCAAGCATTGTTGGGAGGATACCATATGAAATATTGGTGTAGGAGCACCAAGTTGCTTTCAAGCCTCCATGAGGCCATTTGTAAGTAGTTTCTCTATTTTATGTATTGCATCTTATAATAAGGTGTATCAAACCATTTTATAGGTGTTTGAGTCTTAGGAATTAATATTTGAAGTCATTTGTCAAATAATGTTTAAAGCTGTTCCATATTGTAAAAGTTGTAAAAGTTGCTCAAGAAAGTTGTCAAGCAACTTGTCAAAAGTGTCATTAAGGTGTTTTTTCAACAAAATAACTAAAAGGTGGTTGAAAATAGTTGGTTTTGGTTATAAATTTATAATTACACCCTCCAAAAATTGAATTTGGGTTGTTGGAGACATTATTTTTGGAGTTTGATGAATGGCAACCTCAAGTTTGGTGTGCATTTTATGATTTCTACATTTTTTTCAAGTTGAAGTTGTGATTTGTATGGACTAGTAGGGATTAAAATAATGGATTATCATACATGGATGGAAATATATCTATTTCTAGTTTCCAATTCTTTTTGTCTCATTGAATTTTATGGATTTTTGTTGAAGATATGACTATTTTGGTGAGGGCAGGTTTGAACAATGCGTAGGGTTTGCAGTTTTGGGAAAAATACAATAACTTTAGTTTCCACCATTGGATCTTCATAAAAATTGAAAGGGAGGTCTATAATTATTTTATCTTAAATCTCACTGAAGGGATTGGCTTCAATATATGTTTTATGGAAGTTATTAATGACTATTTGTTGCGTTGAATTGTGGGCTGTTGTGAGAATGATTACACTATGATCTAGAATGCACTTAATCATTGTTTGAGATGAATAAATTTATGAAAGTTGTCAAGTAAATGGAATGTTGAGTTTTGAATCCTTTTCTCTGCATCAAATATGCACGGGTAAATGTTTAATTTTCCCAAGTTATAAAGTGAATTTAGTATTCACTTTGTGATTAAAAATCATACACAGACAAATATTTGATTGTTAAGTGAATTTTTTAAATAAAAAATTTAAAACATTATATGCAGCTAAGACAAAGGGAATTATATTTTTTGGATACGAAATGAACAGGAAGAAAGGGATTTCATGGGAAAACTATTTTTCACGCAGCTAGGTGAATGATGGAATTTATCATATGGGCATTTTTTTTGTTGCTGGGCAACTTGGTGCAAAGTTAGTTTTGGAGGTAGAATAAGTTTGTTGCAGAGAGAGGAGAGAGGCTTTGCAAATTTCTGATCAATGGGAGAGAATTTTTCAGATGTTATCAATAAATTAGTTTTAGGGCTTTTTTTGGAACATTCAATTCTTCTATATCTTTTCTTCTTCTTTCATTGTAAAGGGGTTAGCCAGTTAGAAGGTTTTGGTCAAGTCTAGGTGAAGTTGCAGAGAAATCATAAATTTTGATAGTTATAGAGAAAATGCAAGCTAGGTTTTGAGTCATTTTGTTGTAAGTTTTAAATTCAAGGAGATATAATGTTTTATGACACTACTGCTATTTGAATTAAATTGATAAATTTGAGCTCATGTCTCTCTTGTGTACAAGAATATTTGAATTTTGAATAAAGTGATCAAGGGTTATTTTCTTCATGTCATTGTTGTGGTGTGTGCAATTTTTATTTTAGTTTTAATTCAAGGAATTAATTAAAAAATTTAAATGATGTTGTAGGTTGATATGTTTTGTACAAGGATTTGATAAGTAGCATTGAGTTAGGGTACATATTGGTGATATTGTAAGATAATGTTGTCAAAGATATTATACGCTATGTGTTGAATCTGTTATAAACCCTTAGGTGTTTTTGAATTTGACTCCTCCAATGGAAATAAGGCACTCATATAAGTTGTACCTATTTGTGAGATTTAGTATTTTTTTGTGTTCACCTGGAGCTTGCTACAAATTGAAAATTAATGACTAGATTTTATTGTGAAGTATTATTATAATTATCTCATGCTCCAAATGGTTGATATTATTGATGAACAACCAATTCTATTCAGTATTATCTTGTTCTATTGATCTGTTGAGTAAGATTATCTTCTATTGTTAATTTTGTTTATGATAATTGTGCAGAGGTTGTAAACACATTAAGAGATCACCCTCCCAGTCTTGTAGAGCCCAAAGTGTAGGAGGTTTTTAAAATCCTCATCAATTGGTCCAAGTCGTTTGAGCTACCCTTGATTGGAATTGGCAATTCCATAAGTAGATTAGAAGATCAACCTTGTTATAGTAAAAATGACCAACAACCAAGACTATCTAGTTGGAGGGAGCCTCTTGCTGACCTCCCCAACCCAAAGGTCCTTGGTATGTGCTCTACTGATAAAAGGGCCTTCCTCCCTGGTAAGTTTGGGTACTTTCTTTGGAGGGACCGATTGTTGTTGCTTAATGAGAACTAACTCATTAGAAAAAGATCACATCAGACTCTTCATATCATTTAATATCATCACCATATAGGAAGATCCTGATGTGTTGGTTGAGAAGTAGGGTATATGTACATATATTGAGGTGGAATTGAGCCTGTCACCTGGGTTGTGGAAGTGTTTGGAACAGATTCCTCTCAAAGTGGAGCGCCTGGGATTTTTGTAAGAAAAAGCATCGAAGGTCGTCATAGAAGCTTTCTTGCATCAATCAAACTATTCTTCGTGCGTACTACCACCTTGTAGGCATCGAGTAAGGTGTCCCCTCCCACGGAAGTTATCAGGACCACAATATTCGAATTGATAGCTTTTAAGTAGAACATGTAATACCCCTCCATTTTATTTCTTGTTCAAGTTGCTTTATGCTATGCTTGGTTGCAGTTACTTTGATACTCGATACATTTTGTTATGATGTTTTGATCGCTACTATTGAGTGACAACTATTATTGTGGGATGTAGTTATCTGATTATTGTTTCATATGCATTATGGATTAATGATGTTGTAGAGTTAACATGAGATGTTATTATGAGATTCCTGGATTATGATGGAAGTGTCAGTTTCGATGAGTGTATTGGTGAAGAGGACGGTTTCGCATCACTCGCTTGCGAGCACCCTACGAATCCATAATTTCTTCTTCACAGTGTGTATTATATGCTGGATATATTGTATGATGTTTCTTACTTGGTTGCAGGATTGTAGGTACATGACATCGACTCCACCTGGTTTCATAGGTTTGAGCGTGTGATCCAACGGTTAAGTTGAACAAGAGATAGTAGCTAGGTAACATGTGTCAAGTTTACAACCTAGCCTTAGTGTGTCATCAGTTGTGTGTGTCGAGTCATTGTCTGTCTTGCTTTGATGTTATTTAATTCTGAAGAATTCTTGATTTGGGAAATAGATATTTAGAATAATTGCATTTAAATCATATTGATGGTTATTTAATTTAAATAATGCAATGTGAATAAAAATTTATATTTAAATTAATTAATTATATTTAAATTATTTAATTAATTAAATTTAATCCAAGGGGGTTGAGTTTAGTTATTAAATAATTAAATTAATTAATTAAACATCATGCCAGAGAATGAAAGGAAATAAAATGATTAGAATTAATTTTGGAATTTAATTCCAATGTGTGGGAATTAAATTAGAAATTGTAATTAAATGTTTATTTAGGAAATTGGTTGCAACTTTGGAAATTAATTTATTATTTGAAATTGCATTTTAAATTGAAAGTGGGTTTTCGAAAAGTGAAATTGAAATTGAAATTAAAATTGAAATTGAAATTTGAAATTGAAATTGAAATATCTAATTTGCATGCAATGTGAATTAGGGTTGTAAAAATTGAAATTGAAATATCTAATTTGCATGTAATGTGAATTAGGGTTGAATTAGGTATTTTTGATTTATAAGAATATATGTTTTAATTTTAGGGGAGCAGAAAGAGAAAGATTTTAGAAAAAAATACATTTTTACGGGAAGAAATTTTGGAAAATTGCACAAGAAGGGTTTGAAGAAATTTTTTGATTATAGAATTGATTGAAGGAAAGATTGTTTGCATTTGTTGGGTTTTGGATTGGATTCATTGGAGGATTGAAGAAAATTCAGGAAATCCTTGGAGGAGGCTTGCATCAGAAATTCATCTCTTCCTGTAGCTTCTTGTACCAGGTTTTCCTTTTTGTGTTTTATTGTTTTTGATTGTTTTCTTTAAAATAGTAATAATTAAAGATTTGTTTGTTAAATCTATTTTAAAAAATAAATTTGATATTAGAAGTTAAGAATTAAACAAATTTACAGCTTTTGCTTGTGAAAATTCTTGAGTGAAAATTGTGAAAACCTTAGTTGAATTTAAATTATTTGGGGAAATCGATTTTATTGTTATTGAAATCAAACATAGAGATTGAACAATGCATTTAGAATGTTTTAGAAAATGAAACCTTCTATTTATTATTAAAAAATGGATTTTAAAATCTGTAGTATAGTTATATTTTTCATGGTAAAATGGTCTGGTTGTGTCGCCTATAACTCCAATTTCACAAACTGGGTTGTCAATAAATTTAAAGGGTTTTTGCATTTTGAAATTTACATATTTGTACCAAAAAATCGTAAATACCCAGATCGTACTTTTTGAGTTATACTTGAAACATGAGACTGTTGTTAAATTATTTTCCCATGGCTGCTCTGAAAATAAAATAATAATAAATTGATATTTATAAATATTAATATTTTATGTATTGTTATTATAATATTAAAATATTATTTAATAATATTTTATATTATAATTTATAATATTAAAGTATTATATTTATTTATTTTATTTTAAATAAAATTTGTATATTAGATTTGTGGAATTAAAATTATAAACATATGAGAAATTATTGTTATTTTAAAATGGCATGTTAAAGTTTAATTGAAAGAGTTAAATATTTGATTTAAAGAATGCAATATATTATTGAATAGAGATTTTAAAAATGGATTGATTAGTGTATATGGAAAATAGATAGAGAAACAATATGTTATTATATTAAAGTGATTGAATGTTTTAAATAGAAAATTGAATGAGATGTAAGATTTGGTTAGGAAATGGAAAGAGTTTACTTGCATGGATTTGTGTCAATTTAAAAGTAAATTAAGAAGTTGTTTTATTGATAAGGCAATCAATTATGTTATTTATTAATTTCTATTTAGATTAATTGAATCATTGTGATTGGATTATGAAAGAGATATGGATTTAGTATATCCAAAAGTAGTATCTTCCTCATGATTATCTTAAAGGATTTAATTCTCTGTATTCAGTAAAGGGAAGTAAGTTTAATTGTTTTAGATTTCCAATAATGAAAATGGAAATAGAGGTTATGATTATTTTAGATGATCTAGTTATCGTGTCTTTGACTTTGTCAACACTACCTATTGAATGAGTATGGATTTAGGAAATCCAAATATTAGATTTGATTGATGACTTGAATGCTTTTGTTGCTATGTCGTCAAGTTGCATTGTTGGTTTTGGGATTTAGTGTTAGTCCTAAATTATAAGTCTTCCAGAAGAACTTAGAGGATAAGGGTTGTTGAATCTTTATGCCATCCAGTTGTTTTTCCTTGGGTAGTGCATGGCGTCTTTTCAATTTTACCCGGTTTTCACGAATGAGGATGTTTGCACGTCTTTGATTTAGGAGTGGATTATGGGATCCGTGTTTCCTTGTATGGAGTGAGATCTTTTGTACCTCCTATGAAAGGAGTGGACAATGTGAGTGTTGCCTCCAAGATGTTTGGAGTGAGTTTCTATTATTTGTATCCTCCTTGTGTTGGAGTGGTTATGATGCCTAGTTTGTATGCACTTGTGTTTCCCTTGGTGATTGGTTGTGAGTGCGTTGTCTATTAGAAGAGTAGCTTTTGATAGGGGCCAGAGCCCAAAGTGGTAAACCGGGTAACCTTCAGAAGTGAGTTAATCAAGTGATAATTAAATTAATGTACTTAGATGATTAGGATGTAGTTTACACTAATCAAGATAATTTAATCCTCAATCATAGACACAAGGGCTTGTTTAGACTTGGGATGAGTGAGAAAGCCTGGAATGGAAAGATCAACTATCTTGTCCTTGCGAGAGGTAGTTGATTCCGCATGAGTGAGTATGAGTGCCGAGATTCAGTTGAGGCCACCAGGATTACTTGTGCCAGAGCCTATGAAGAATGCCCAGAGGAGATCTCATGACAAACCTTGCGATGACACTCTATCTAGGACAACTGTTGTTAATTGTTTTATGTGTATGGTTATTTGAACATACTTGATCTACTTTATGTCTAGAAGCAATGTGACCTATGTTAGTGATGTTGGAGTTGTACTTGTGTTGTACTTGAGTTGAACTGGATTTGTACTTATTGATGGCATTTATTTGGTTATGTCAGTTTGAGTCAGTATGAGTCTGCCTTTGGTTAGAGGTAGTAGAATCTTTGTCCATGTTACTTTGTTATTATCTCTTAGGATGGGGGGTGGGCCTTCAGATACCACATTGGTAGGGTGGATCATGCACCAAAACCGTTGGGTCCCCATCGAACTTCAGTACTTGGTGGCGAGACATCTAGATGGACAGCTCGCGGTTCTTGTTGTAATTTCTTGCATTGTAATATTTCAGTTTGTATATGATATTTTATCCCTCTTATGTTTATAAGGTGGAATTTTGTAATTGTAATCTTATGTACTATTGTCTCATTTTGGGAATGAGTGATGTAACTATTGGATTAAGATAATATTTATGAGATGGTATGTTGGTTGATTATCTTATTATGTTATGTGGTTTTCTTATGATGTATGATGGTTATTTCATAAAGTTCATAATGCTATGGTTATATGTGATATGTATGTGTGGGTTTAAGTAATCCTAACCTTGTAGCCTTAGAGGTTGTTGTTAATTAGTAAGTGAATGTGTATGTTAAATGCACTTTATAAAAAAAAATTGGTTCACTTATGATGTTAATTGCAACTTCCTTTAAGGTTACTTGGCGGGGCGTTACAGAACATGAACAACATGGTAGGTTGAGGTCGTGCAGTTGCTAGGATCCTCTGCCAGGTTTTGTTAAACCAAGTGTTGAAGTCGCTCATAGTTTCTTGCGGGTCTTTCTTGATGGTGATCAATTGGTGTAGTAGTGAGGAATGATCTCTCTTCTCTGAAAAATGTTCAAAAATATTTTCTCTGAGATCATCCCACAAGCTGGTGGAGCTAGAAGTCAGAGATCTATACCACTCTTGAGCCTTCCCTTTGAAAAAGGCGACCAAAAATCTCATAGAAATGTTCTCCTCTAAAATAATGTGCACTCTACATACTTTTTCTATGTCTTGAAGGTGCTCGTAAGGGGTTTTAATGTCCTCCCTAGATAATTTCAGAATAGCTTTGAGGGCATTAGTGAGTATGGTGGGCTAGACATCAGGAGGAGTGGGTGGCAACAAGGGACTACCACTATCCTAGGTTAAGAAGTTTATGGGGGAAGGAGGAGGTATGTGGGCTATAGAGAAAAGGTTCCTATAGATTGGGTAAACTGGTATCCTTATTTGGAAACTTTGACCTCCAGGTGGAGTGGGTAAAGCTCTAAACTCAAAACTTTTACTCCTTACTCTACTACTTCTCATAGGTCATACATAGCCTATGACTCTTTTTCTCCTAGGTATCAAGGATGGTAATTGGGAGTATGGAAAGTTACCCTTCAAGGATGCTTTGTTTTGAACCCCAAGCATGAAAAATCCAATTCCCTTCCCTAATTAGACTTAGAAATAATTTTGACTTCTAATCAAGTGATTGTGGGTTGGAGTCCCACTAGGCGTGCTAGAAAAATAGTTATTGATCATCAAATCTTGCACCTCTCTGACAGTTTTATGGAAAATTCAGTGAGTGGGGGACAATATGTGTCTCACTGAATACCTTTGGGATTTTTATAGAAAACTAACTCTTCTTTGAGTTTGGGAAAATAGTTGAAAGAAAGGGTATGTGCAGGATCATCATGGAAAAAACAAGCCCTTAAGGGACAATAAAAAGATAGAAAATCAAAGTTAGACAACTTGACGTAAAAAATTGAATAAATTATCTATATTATTTCATAAAAGAGTAAAAATTGAATCTGTATAAAATTGAATGTAGTTTCTAAACTACTAGACCTTTATTTTTATTTTTTAAATCTATTTGGTGAAAATTTGAAATTTCAACGGAGTAGTATTTAAATTTCAAGGTAAAAATAAGAAGTAGTTGTTTGTCTGACCACGCTAACCACAATAAAATTATGATATTTTTTTATAAGATTTTAGATATAAGTAGAGGACTCATATCCCAATGTGATGCATATTTTTTAATAATTTTTTTCCAAGTAAATAATTAATTATGAATTTTTTATTACAAATTTTTAAAAATATAAAATCTCATCTCTCTAACCACCTTAACTTGGTAAAAAATAAATGAAATTCATTTTTTTTTTTTAATCCTATAGTATTCAAAACATAGAATGTGACGCATGTTTTGGATTCAAGAAATGTGATAGGTTTGAATGTTATAGATGTTTTTCAATCAGCCTATCAATCAGGACTTTATTTGTAATTCTAATTAAAAATGAATAATAATTATTTATTAAAATCAAAGTAAAGGAAAATTTATATTGGTGGAAAGCTTGGAATCTCCTGTAAAAACTATTTTTTGATTCATCAATTTTGGGTAACAAAAAAGTCGTCAGCCACATGGGCCATCATATGGCTTACATATCGCCATTTTTTGGCCCATCATGATCTTCCACATACCTGAAATGTAAAACGAAAAATCTTTAAAGTTGGAGATGCGCCACTTTTTTTACAACATTTCAAAAGCACAAGTTTCCTTCTAGGAATGATATGATAGACACAAAATACCACACCCCTTCATTGTTTACAGGAGAACAAAAAAAAGAGGCTAGATGCAAGCACATATGCAGTCATTCAATCCACTCATAGGAAGTGCGTATTAAGATTGACCAAGCATGAAAGTTCCAAGAATTAAATAGAAAAAAATTCGGAAGCTACACAAACCTTTCCTCTTAATATAACATATCATGGAAAATTTATAACCTACTAAGAAAAAAGAAAAGTCAAAATACATAATCTAGTTTCTACAAATTATAACTTAATCATATACATAAACAACATGAAAATCTAATAATCAAAACTATTTAGATTAAGCAAGACATGGTTTTCTATTAAGGACAAAGATACGAAGAAGAAAATATTACAAGGGCCATATTATACATAGTTTCAAATATTTATCTTTAATAAATCATAGTTTATGTATTAAATAGACATTAAAACAAAGATTAGATTCCAATCCGATAATAGTTTGATTATATAAAAGACATAACATGCTAGAGAAAAGCAGTGTTCTGTAAACTTGAAAGAAAATATTTCTACTAACTATGAAAGCTAAGGAAACTTTTTTCAAAAGGAAAACTTCAAGAACACTTTCTTTTTGTTGCTGCTTCATATTTATAGCCACCAAGGAGAGAGAAATGTCGACTTCATCCAGAAGTAATGATTGCCAGATTTTCACATCTAATAGCTCAGAATCTGATCCAAATCTTTTAGTTTGGTAGCTACAATCTTTCTTATTGACTTGCAATTGTCACATTTATGTGATCTAGATATTTTAATAGAATTTCCCCTCATAATCACTCGGATCCTAGAAGAATAGTCTAGTAAAGTTCTTGTCAAACAATCAAGTGGCTTTGGAAGCACCAACTCACATCCTTCTTTACAACAAGGCATGATGTACTCCGACAGACTCTAAATGAAGACCCCAAGTTATGGCTCCTCAGCAGCGAAGAGATGATGTGTCACACAGGCAAATAGTTGTAGATTCTTGAAAAGTGGTTGCAGGGAATCATCTGCCATGCCTACACACGGTCCGACTCCGAGCTTAGAAAAAATTGATTACCAAAACGCACGCAACCACCACGTCGCACATTGTGTTCCCATCAGAAACACAACCTCTTCACACACGAATCTTCTGAAGACAAAAATGAAGCTAAAAACAACAAAAATATTAAGGAAAAATTTTAATTCACAATGATTAAATCTCTTTCATTTATTTCTTTGATCTTTTAATTTATATTTTATCTTTTAAATCTCTAATTTTATTTTTTGATTTTTATTTGTGTGATCAAATATTCATCTTTGCTTCTATTAAGTGATTGTAATTTCCCAAGGGCTATTGGTATAAATCGTAATTCAAATATGAGCGTAATATGGATCATTATTTCTTCTAAGTACTCTAGTTTCCTTGGTTGGTGAGAAATAATCTAACTCATTATTATTCACTGAATTATTCCTCAACAAATTTGACTTGGGTATATGGGTATACAATCATGAAGAGAAATAAATGCTACTTTTTCTAATGTGAAAATTAGGATCAAGTAGTTCTAAAAATTATTATATAATTAAATTGATCCACATTGAATTCTATGGTGTTTTCATCACCTTCCACCTATTTAATAACTTGTCTTCTTCAATCATTAAGATAGATAAGGTGCAAATTAAAAATAAGGAAGATAAGTACTCGACATTCTTATAAAGATTCAATTTTGATTTTTTAATACACCTTTGCCTCTTAGGTGCATTTTTTTGGGGTCAAGATTGTATATCCATGTTTTGATAGACACCTATAGAAGTCCAAAAATACATTCACTAACATTGTATTTCCTTCGTGAAGACAAGAATAAGGTTTTGTGCTAGTTTTGTAGTGGTTGAATAAGCCTCTTTGATGGAAATTTATTCTCCATTAAAATGAAAGTTCCTTAGGAGTCATATATTCAATAATTATTAGTTTTTAAGTGATAAGGCTTTCCTTTTGACTTTCAGAAAGTTTTTCGGATGTCAGGGAAAGCATTGGGAAAATAAAAATTTCCACGTGGAAATGAAAGAGGAAACTTTTTGAAAAGGCGGGTTGATGTGAATTGACTCAACAATTGGATAAGCACAAGAAGTTTCCCCATTTTGAGGAGGAATTTGACTAAAAATTTTGGTTAGCTTACAGTAATATCACAACCTAATGATTTCCTAGAACAACATATCACTGGTGACTGAAAATAATCTCAAAGAACAATGTAGGTATAGGTTGATATATGATCGCTCTCATTGTTGAATTCATGGAAAATTGTTTGATTCAAATTCTCTAATATTTTCTCTTAAATATAGGAGTCTTATGACTTGAAATGTTTCAAAAGGATACTTTCTTTGGTAAATCAATGGAATAAGTTAGAAGCCTCATAATAGATTCAAATGTTCAATAGGTACACCACTTCTCCAAATTTCAAAATATTAAGCCATAAGTTAAAATCTTAGTGTAGTGTAGTAAAATGTGCACCCTTGCATTTTAACACTTATTTGGGCCTACCTTGCTTTATTTATCCTTCTTTATGGCTTAATTGGTCCTATTTTATGTCCACAAGCCCTATGAATGACATATTTTCTACTAAATCCTGACATTCTCCAAAGCATACCTGACCCCCTAATGACTCTAATTGGCATGTCCCTGATTTTTGGTTGGGACTAAGACGCCACTAAGGGCATATATTTCCACTTGAGGTTTTGGGAACTTGATTTTGAGGCATCTATTTTGGGACCCTCTTTTGTGTCTGTGCCCCAAGTTTTATCACTTGGGACTAAGACTCCAGCTAGGGTGTCTTAGTCCTCCTTTAGTCATGTTTGAGATTTAATTTCAAATCTTGGTGGTATTTAACCTCCTTTATTCTTTGCATTCATATGTCGGCTTGGTGTGATATGATTTCAGGATATTAAGCATAAATAAGTATAAATACAAGGCTCATTCACTCATTTTTCATCCTAAGCATTCATGAGATCATCCTAGCAAGTTGAGTATTCATTCCTAAGGAAAATTTATGAGATCAAGTACATTCAAGAGAAATTAATCAAGCAATTGGAGGCATCATCAAGTTTCAAGCATCATGTCAAAGATTGTTCTTGCATCATGTATGTTGTTGTGCTAACATTTGTGATGTAGGGTTTTAATCTAAGCAAGCATTTCAATTCCATATCTATCAAGCATTTCAAGATCCATATCCATTACAACCATTACACACAAGTTTGTATAATTTACAAGGGTTTGGTAAGTTGTAAAATTTCATGTTGTTCATTCACCAGTTCCTTCATAATTTCTATTTTATTTCAAGGTTTAATTACCAATAAGGGGTTTGACCAAGGAAAACCCCTATTCACTAACAATCAACAAGTTTTTCCATCTTCTATATTTGTTTTTGTAGATCGAGGTTGTAGGATTGAAGATCACTTGGAGTGCAAAGTTGTCAAAGTTGCATTGTGAAAGTTGTCATCTCCACAAAAACTCACCTACAGTTCAAATCTGGTTGTTTCAGAACCTGAGATCTGAGGAGAAGCAATTGCAAATCTGGGAGCTCGGGACCACATTCACACTTTTTAGAAAATGAGATTAGAACTAAGATGTGAGTAAAGGCATCTTAGTCCTATAGGTGGAATCTTTCAGTGATTTTTCAAGATTTTGTTCTGTTATCCAAAGATTTTGTGTTTTCCTCAAAAAATAGAAGCTATTCTAGGATAGGAGTAAAGGCGTCTTAGTTCTCCAAGGCATATTTTAGAATCATGTTTGCACTTCTAGAATCCTTTTGGCATCTCCAAGCTTCCCAAGTAGACATACCCTAACTTGGAGTTTTTCATTTTCAATATTAGTAAGCTTCATTTTTCTTATTTTAAGTGTTTCCAAGCATTTTCTTGGTGGTGAATCCCTTAATCTGATACAACACCCCCTCATAAGTCCTCCTAGTTATTTATTGACTCACCTTGAGAGGTTAATAGTCAATCCTATTAGGCTTCTTTGTACATTTTTGAATGAACAAGATAGAATATGAAGGCATCCCTTTTCCTAATTTATCTTCATTTCATTTTGGTGACCTTGAATTTGTTTGAGCACTATTCCTTTTTTATTTTGGAGTCCCTTAGAGTCCTATATTTGAATTGCATTCATTTCATTTTGCATCTAAGGTTCCTTTCATCTTGCATTAGTGAAATTGCATTTAGGGTTTCCTATCTTTGCATTAGTGAAAGTGCATATAGGTTGTTGGTTTCCTTTCTTATATCATTACATTTCATTTAAAAAATAAAAAGTGCATTGTTCATCCTCTTAATTGCATTTAGAAACATTATTCTTGCATTAAAAATTGAAAAACTACATTTCACGTATTGCATTCAATTACTTGTTCATTATTATTTTTATTTTCCTTCATTTGCATCATTTTATATTTCCAAACATTAGGTCCCCACATAAGGAACCTAAGAAAGTTGTTTTCATGCCAAAATTTGTTGATTCTCTCATAAAAACCTCAGCTAGGACTAAAACGCCCTTACTATCATCTGAATCCCTCTCATCGTTTTCTGCTCAGAATCATCTCCCTACTATTTGCTTCCCGTTTTAGCCTCTAAAACTACCAGATCTCATTAGGAGGATTAAAAATCCCTTACTGGCATCTTAGTGCTTATTGACTTTGACTCTCGATTTTTTAGGGTTTTAAATTTGTTTTTCTATGTTTATGTGGGTTTCTTTTAGTTTGTTCTTTTAGTTTCCAAAATTGTTGTTATTCTAATTTATTTTATTTCAAGTGTAATTTCTTGAGCTTAGGAGATTGCGTTCACAACATTTTCCATTGTGTATTCCTTGTATGATCTGTATTAATTGGTTTTCTACTACTAATACTATGGTTAGATGAAGTACAAGACTCATGGCATCCCATGATAAAATACTTGTTGTGGATCTTGGGTAATCAAGCTCTCTTACTTCTGGTATTGGAACTAGTTCACTAGGTATGGACCATACCTTTGACACCTCCTTTTCTATTCCTACGTTACCTACAAGAATTACACCAAGCATTCAAACAATGGTTGATTATATTCTTCAATAAAACATAATGAAAATGCATGAAGACCTAGCCCATTTACAAGATAGTGTGAGTATTGAAAAAATTTCCAACACTATTATACCTACAATAAATAATATCCACCGCATGATGGAAAGTGATGAAGGATTGGAAGTTATGTGTAAAATAGCTCATATTTTTAATGGAAAACATCTTCCTTCCACCACTAATGATGATCATACCTCAAACAATGTGTAAGGAGGAAATCACACTCCTCCCTCTTCAACCATAGCATCCATTCCCACCTACACAACTCCTCAAGTGACCATAACAATGCAACCAACTAGTAATATCCATCCTACCTCACACATTTACACTAGTGATCCTTATACTTATGTGGCATCTAATCTCATACCTCTGCCCACAAGCCATCCATTCATTTGTCCTTACAACACATACACACCACCACCATATTCACCTCCATCACAAACCATGAGAAATGATCCTATCATTAACCATCTCTTACAAAGATTTTCATCCCTTCAATGTCAATTTTCTACCATCAATAAAAATAAAAATGCTCCACCTTCATACTATGTCATGAGTAATCCATTATCCTTGGAGATATTGAGAACCCTGATGCCACAAAGTATAGAGATCCCTAGATTTTAGAAATATGGAGGAAAGGGAAATCCTACTAATCATGTCAATACCTTCACCACCTTCTGTAGTGATTTTATCATTGAAGACAAACTTTTGGTTAAAAAGTTTCCTCAATCCTTGAAAGACATGGCCTTAGATTGGTTTTCCGCATTACCGAATAACTCAATTCATTCATTCAATGAAAATTTTGAGGATTTTATTAATAATTTCCAAGTTCACATGGTTCCCGAAAGGACATTGGCTGACTTGATGAGATGCAAGAAAAATTAAGGTGAAAAAGTCACTTATTTTATTTCAAGCTATCAGTTATTTTATTCCCAAATTAGTATGAAGGTTCTTAATTCTCATCTGCAAAATATTTTGATAGAAAACTTACACCACAAGATAAGGGAAAATCTCACCATGATGAAATTTCCTTCCTTCATGCACCTATGCACTTCCCTTAGAGATTATCAAAATTCTATAAGTGATAGTGAACCAAATACTACCCCTACTCATCTTGAAAAACTTGAAACCTCTAACCAAAATACCTACCAACCTTTCAAATTTCAACATAAGAGTTTCCCTCAATTGAATTCCACCTCTCCCCTACCTAACCTATTGATACCCAAATAGATGCTATAAAGAAAAGTAATCCTTATATATTTGGGATCCACAAAGACAATTTACACCTTTAATGAACACCCTTCACAATATCATGACCCAACTCTTAGCCAAAAATATGCTTAACTTACCTCTTGTCTGATCGCTTGATCCTAGTAGACCATTACCTCTGAGATTTAGACATAGTTCCTATTGTGCTTATCACTAACAAAAATGACATGACATAGAACATTGCAAGCATCTTAAACATATTTTGCAAGACCTCATTGGCTCCAATTATATCCAGATTGGAGTGTGAATGACAAAGGTAACAGTTTTGTAGCTCCTCCTAACCAGAACTTACAAATATTTACCAATCCAATGCCTAGCCATAATATTTCATTTGTTAAGGCTAGCAAAACTAAGCCTGATGTGATGAATCTTGATGCAGATGATGAACATACGAGCAATCATGAACAAAATCCTATGGATGATGATGAAAAATATCCTATGGATATTGATGAACAAAGTCCTATTGATACAATGATAGGAGTGGTTCACATCGAGCCTGGTAAACAAAAATACATTGATATTACTTTCTCTCTAGAAGAAACAATCAAAATGGTAACTAATGGTCCTCTTTACATAGCTGGAAGAATCAATAACACCCACTCTTGTGATTTTAATTGATCTCATCTATGGAGAGAATGTGATCGTAGAAGAAATCTTATATGTGCATTAACTCACTAAAGATAGTTATGATAAACCAAAATCATTGATCAAAATGCATGATGGTTTTTCTCATGCTACAATGGGTTCCATCACAGTCCCTTTACAAGTAGGACTAGATAAATAAAATGTATCATTCTCTATCATTTCTAATTTAGACCAATTTCGTGTGAAACTAGGGTAAAAATGGATTTTCTCCATGAATATGATCCCATCCGTTGTCCATAAGTGCATAAAGTTTCCAATCAACAATGAAATATTCACCATGAACCATAGTGGCTTTAGACCCCCATCTTCCCATGGAAATTTCTCCATAGAATATTTCTAGCCTAAACCTATGGAACCTATAAGATAGCGTGAAGACTTCCTTTTCCTATCCTACCAAAATTTCAAACCAAAATGCATAACTATACTATCCCTTGAAAAATTTCTACCACCCATGCTTGAACCTCCACCACCTAAACAAGACAATGTTGAGCCTAAATCCCTTCCAACAAACCAAGAATTGTCCATAAATACACCCTTCCATGTTTCCTAGAAGAGACCAAGATAAAACCCAAAAAGTCTTAAGAAAATTTATAAAGCCAAAGAGAAGTTGGTCAAACAACCTTCCATGGTTTCTTTCATTCTTCCCCCAAAAGAAGAAAAGGAACCAATGGTTGATTCACCTACTTCTACACAAAATACAAGTCATAATAAAATAAATCATAATGCTAGAGAGCGTAGGAATAGACATCGTGCTATTTCTCAAAAGATGAATAATGATAATAAAATTGAAAATCAAAATCCAAAATTTACAAAGTAATAGACGATGAGCCTTCTCTCTTATCTGAGATTGTAAATCAAAAACAACAAGGACCATATCCTTCTAATGATATTATCATTCGTCCTCCTATTGTGGTTAACTTGGATGATGAGGAGGAAATAGTTAAAATCGATGAGGAAGTGAATAATGAGTTGAATTTTTTATTTCCTCATCCATGAGCTTAAACAACAACAACCATGATGATCCTCCTAAACTAGGTGATTCATTGTATGTTGAACCTAGTGATTCTACTAGTATTGCACTTGATGTGATCCCTCTCGCTAGTGATTTGCATTCCATATACATTGAACAAGACTAGGATGCATATGATTTGTTGGATGGTTGATTTGCATGTGCCTTACTAGTTCTTTTATTTTCCTTTTTTTTTTCTTGCATGTTTGTATCATGATCCCTCACGATGTTCTATTTGATGTTTCTCTCTCTTTGTGCATGCCTCTATTTGTACCTTTATTCTTCTCTATGTTGTAAGATTTTTTTTGTTCATTTATCTTTTCACCTTTTTCTTTTGTTTTTCTTTTGGGGAGGGTGTAAGGCATCAAGACACCCTCTATCTCTTCCATGTTGACTCAAAATCTTTTTCTTTTATTTTTTATTTTTTTTGTGTCTTCCTTTTGGGGATGATGTAAGGCATCAAGATACCCTATGTCTATTCCATGTTGATCCAAAAGGCTTTTGTGTTTTTTCACTCTCTTTGTTTTATTCTTCTAGTTCTGTGTGTATTTGGGGAATGATTTCAGTTCTGAGCTCTCTAATATCCTCTACAACAAAGACAGATACTGGCCCTGAATCCATAGATCCCTTGTGTGTTTTTGGGGGGCAACCTTCTTTTCTGTTTTCCTTTCCATGTTTTTTCTACTTTAAATTAATTACTCATTGTTTGGTGTACGAAATTTCTTTAAAGTGGGGGCATACATTGCTATTATTTCCACTTGATTTTATTTGCATTTTCTTTTCCATGTTCCTTGATGTGATTTTCTTTCTTCATACGATGTGTTTTTCCTCTTTTTCATTACATTGGGAGTAATTTCCTTAAAAAGTGTGACCTATCTTAGCATATTATATTCCCCTTAGTGGTAATGTGACACACTACATTCCCTGAGTGGTGAATATTTTATCCTTTGACTGGTCCTCTCTTGGAGACATTGGGAATGATTTCCACTAAGAGTAAGACCTCGCATGAACTATGAAAAATCCCTTTGAGCATCCTCTCTATTTCTTGTTGTGTTGCATTTATTTTTGTCTATATTAAGGTCATGGAGACATGGCTTTTATATGGACCCCTTAGGGCTCACCTAGTGAACACCTAGATTCACTAGCCCATGTGAGCGTGCATTTCCTCTTTTTCTTTATCATAGTCATCAGGGTATGATGTTGACATGGACCTCTTGGGGCTCACCAAGTGGAAAACTAGTTCCCACTAGCCCTCGTGAGCGTGTGTTTTGTTTGCATACTGGATAATGTATCCCACTTATAAACCCTCTTATATCCTAGACTAGGTCCATCAAGTTGGATGGCCAGTTGAAGCTTGATCTGTTGCAGTTCTTTTCATTTTTCCTTTTTCTTATCTTTAATGGTGTATGTTTGTGATATGATTTTATCTGCATATATCATCTGGAAGCATGTTCCTTTGTGCTTATGTTGGTTTTCCATAGGATCTTGATCCTAGAGGCTTGGCCACCCTCTTGATTGTTGTTATCCTATCTTATTAACATTGGTAAATTTGAACCCCTATTGATTGCATCATTGGATATTTTAGTGTGAGTTTGAGGCAATCTCATCCTCTCACTAAAGTGGGGGCTAAATGTAGTGTAGTAAAATTAATACCCTTGCATTTTCACACTTATTTTGGCCCGCGTTTCTTTATTTAAATTTTTTTATGGATTAATTGGTCCTATTTTATGTCCATAAGCCCTATCAATGACATTTTTTTTTTGGTATATCCTGACATTCTCCAAAGCATAATTGATCCCCTAATGACTCTGATTGGTGTGTCCCTGATTTTTGGTTAGGACTAAGATGCAACTAAGGGCGTCTTTTCCCCCTTGAGGTTTTAGGACCCTAATTTTGAGGCATCTATTTTGGGACCCTTTTTGGTGTCTATGCCCTGAGTTTCATCAGTTGGGACTAAGACGACACCTAGGGCGTCTTAGTCCTCCTTGAGTCATTTTTGGGATTTAATTTCAAATCTTAGGGGGATTTAACCTCCTTTATTCTTTTAATTCATATGCCATCTTGGTGTGATATGATTTCAAGATAGTAAGCATAGATAAGTATAAATACAAGTTTCATTCACTTATTTTTCATCTTAAGAATTCGTGAGATCATCCTAGCAACTTGAGTATTCATTCCTAAGGAAAATTTATATGATCAAGTGCATCCGAGAGTAATTCATCAAGAAATTGGAGACATCATCAAGTTTCAAGCATCATTTCAAATATTTATCTTGCATCATGTGTGTTTTTGTGCTAACATTTGTGATGTAGGGTTTTGATCTAAGTAAGAATTTCAAGTCCATATCTATCAAGCATTTCAAGATCCATACCTATTGCAGCCATTACACACAAGTTTGTAGCATTTGCAAGGGTTTGGTGAGTTGTATCATTACATGATGTTCATTCACAATTTCCTTCATCATTTCTATTTCATTTCAAGGTTTAATTACCAAAAAGGGGTTTGACCAAGGCAAACCCACATTCACTAACAATCAAGAATTTTTTCCATCTTGTCCATTTGTTTTTGAAAATCTAAGTTGTAGACTTGAAGATCACTTAGAGTGCAAATTTTTTAGTGTTGCAAAGTTGCATTGTCAAAGTTTTCATCTTCTTGTAAACTTGCCTACAGGTCAGATCTGTCTCTTTCAAAACCTAAGATTCGAGGAGAAGCAATTGTAGATTTGGGAGATCAAGACCACATTCACACTTTTCAGAAAATTAGATTGAGAATAAGATGAGAGTAAATTCATCTTAGTCCTCCAGGTGGAATCTTTAAGTGATTTTTTAGGATTTTGTTCCATTATCCAAAGATTATATTTTCACCAAAAAATAGTAGTGGGACTAAGACAAAAGTAAAGGAGTCTTAGTTGTCCAAGGCATATTTCAGTAGTCTATTTTCATATCCAAAATCCGTTTGGAATCTGCAAGCTTCCTAGGTACACATACCCAAACTTGGAGTTGTTCATTTCAGTATTAGTAAGCTTCATTTTGCTTATTTTAAGTGTTTTGTATTTCATAGTGTGTTTTCAAACATGATTGTTTCTAAGCATTTTCTTGGTGATGAACACCTTAATTTGTTAGAAAAACCCCTCCTAAGTCCTTCTAGTTGTGTATTGACTCACCTTAAGAGGTTGATAGTCAATCCTATTAGGGTTCTTAGGAAATATTTGAATGAACAAGATATAATAGGAAGGCATTCCCTTTCCTACTTTATCTTTGTTTCAATTAGACTATTTAAGATAAGGATATTTGAGAGAGATTTAATACAAGGAGGTTTTAGGAGAATGTCTCATACTGTAAATTTGATTGTTCTCCATAGTTTAAATAAAAATGACTAATAAATAAATGTAAAAATAAAAATTTGGATAACCAATTCTAAGCAACAACAAATAATTTATGAGATCATTTTGTGATAAGTACTACGATTCTAGAAATATTCACATAAATGATAAACCCAAAGCTTGAATATTCCTCCTACATAATACAAATTATTAAATAATAGTTTTTATAATTTATGGCACAGATCAAACATAGACACAAAAAGTTAATGAACTTTTATCTACAAAACCTATGGTATTGTAGTGAAAAACAACTAGAGGAGGGGCGAGGGAGTTCCATTGGGTGAAGCTTTGGGTACACTTCTCTAAAATAGGTGCACACACTCATTCCCATAGCTTGCATGGAGAAAATTTAAGCCATGAAATTTACTTTCTTCTCAGTCTCTACGTATTCTTCCATGATTTTCGCAAATAGTCCTCACTAATGCCAATGCCTAGCTAGAACCTGTAAAAATATGAATTTCCTACCACAGTTTCACTCGATCTTCCTATGGATACACCTGAGCTTTGATTTCATGAGAGTAAAATGAATGATTGATGGTAATTATAGAGATTCGTTGCAACAATTGATTAATAAAACTAGCTTATCTATCTTAATATATTAATCTATATATTATACACCGAGAGATATCATTTTCAAGACGTTTTTTTTTTTTGCTTTTTTAATTTAAAAAATACACCTCGATAATGATATCTATCAGCGTATAATATATAGATTAATATATTAAGATAGATAAGCTAGTAGCATTCGCGACGCAACACATAATATGAATTAATATATAATTATAGAATATTATTTTATTATATTATTAGATAAATAATAGTATTTTAGTATATTTAATATAAAAATTTAATCTAAGTTATAGTTAGGGATCAAACATGGTTAGGTTCAAATTTTTATTAGGGTTGAGGTTCAAGTTTAAAATAGGGTTCAATTAGGGAAAAACCTTTAAGTTAGGGTTAGGGTTTAATTAGGGGAAATCTTTGAGTTAGTGTTAAAATTAAACTATGGTTAACATTTAAATAACGTTAGGGTTAGTGTTTAATTAGGGTTAGTCTTAAAATAAAATTATGAATTATAGAATATAGTTATGGTTAGTGTCATGGATAGGAATAGAGTTAGGGTTAGAGTTAAAATTAGGATTAGGGCTGGGTTCACCTTAGTAGTAAGATTAGGGTTAGGGTTGGGTTTACAATTATGATTAGACTTAGAGTTAGAATTTGGGTTAGCGTTATCATCTCAATTAAGGGTAGGGTTATGGTTATGATTAGGATTAGTATTATCATTATGAATAAGGTTAGGTTTAGGATTATGTTTAAGATGAGTAGTAGGGTTAGGTTGAGAATTATGTTTAAGATGGGCAATAGGGTTAGGATTGGGATTAGCATATATAAAAGGGTTACCTAATCATAATTGTATCTCTAACCCTAACCCTAACAATAACTACAACACTAATCCTAGTTCTATTTCTAACCCTAATTGTAACCCTAATCCTAATTCTATCTTTAACCCTAACCCTAACCCTAATTCTTACACTATCTCTAACCCTAATCCTAAACCTAATTTTATTTCTTACTCTAATTTAAACCATAACCATAATCCTAACCCTATCTCTAACCCTAACAATAACCCTAACAATAACCCTAATCCTAATTCCATGTCTAATCTTAACCCTAATCTTGACCCTAATGATATCCCTAATTGAACACTAATTTATAGGAACCCTAATTAAATCCTAACCCTATTTTTACCCGAACCGTAATTGAACCTATATTGAATTGTAACCCTAATTATACCCTAAACCTAATCCTAACTCTAACCCTAATTGAACTCTAATCCTAATCCTAATTAAATTTTAACAATAATTATACCTCAACCCTAAGCCTAATCCTAAACCTAATTGGACTCTAACTGTAATTATACCCTAACCATAGCCCTGACTATAGTCCTGACCCTAATTAGATTCTAACCATAATCCTAATTAGATTCTAACCATAATCCTAATTAAATTCTAACCTTAATTAGAACCTAATCCTAAACCTAATTGAACTCTAACCCTAATGTTTAACAGTAATTTAATCCTAACCCTAGCATTAACCGTTACACTAATTAAACCATAACTATAAACCTAACTCTACTTCGATCCTAACTCTAACTGATCCTCATTCCTAACCCTTTAATTGAATATTAAACATAACTTTGATTGCAACCCTATTTGAACCCTACCTATAACCCTAACCCCAAGCTTTACCATAGAATCATCACCCTAACCCTAATTGAATGCTAAAGTACACTAACCCTAATTAAATATTAATAGTATTTGTACCTTAACCCTTATTGAAAACCAACAATAAACTTTACCCTTATTAAACCCTAATCAAATAGATACATAATTGAACCCTAATTAAACACTATCCTAATCTTGATCATAACCCTATTTGAAACTCAACTATAACCATAACCCAAAGATTTATAATAGAATCCTACCCCTAATTGAACCCTAAACCTAAGACTAATCCTAGTCCTAACTCTTACCCTAACTCTAAGTCTAATTGAACCCTAACCCTAACACTAATCCTAATTGAACCCTAACCCCAACACTAATCCTAGCCCTATTTGAACCCTAACTTTAGTCGAATCCTAACGGGTACCATAGTTAAATTATAATTGAACAATAAAACATTATAACCCTAATTAAGAACCTAATTGAATCCTAGCTATAACCCTAATTCAACCTTAAAATAAACCCTAATTGCACCCAAACCCTAATACTAACTCTAATTCAACCTTAATAATTAAACCATAATTGAATCATAAACTTAACCTTTATTGTATCTCTATGTGAACTCCAATTGTAACCCTACTTGAACTCCAATTGTAACCCTAACCCAAGATTTATTATATAACACTAACCCAAACCCTAACCACAATCATAACCTTAAGTGAACACTAACCCTAATTAAACAATAACCTTCACCCTAATTTAATCTTAACCTTAATTCAACCCTAATAGTAAGCCTAACTCAAATTGTACCATAACCTTAACCCTAATAGTTACTCTAATTGAACCTTATACTTGGCCATAGCTATAATCCTAATTGAACTCTAACCCTAATTGAATCATAACCATAATTGAACCCTAAGTGCAATTACGCCCTATACAAAACCCTAATTTAACCTTATGTATTCATATCTTTGTAAGGTTTTTTTTATTTTGTATTTCTTATTGATTTTTATTTTAAATCTTTGTTGTTTCTTTTTGATTGATTTATCTTTGTGATAAAATTTTTGATTTATCTTAAATTTATTTATTTATATATTTAATCTTTTATTTTATTTTTATTTATTTGATCTTTTATAATTTATTTGAGTCTTTGTGATTTATCTTTTATTTCTCTTTGTAATTAAATTTCCTTGATCATTTAATTTATATTTTTACCTTTGATTCATTTATTTGATATTTTAATCAATTTTTTGTGACCAAATCTCTAATTTTCTTTTTTGATTGATTTATCTTTGATTTCTCTTTTTAGCAAATCTCTTCGATTTATTTATTTGATCTTTTAATTAATTTATTATTGTCTTTGATTTAATTATTTGATATTTTAATTAACTTTTTTTTTAATCTTTGATTTATTTATTTATTTTTGTGATCAAATATATATCATTTTGATTTTCCTTGTTTCAACATTCATGTGGTACTGTAATAGTTAGGGTTGTGAATAAATTAGGGTTATAATTAATTCAAGCTTCAATTATAGTTAGGTTTAGGCTTCTAGGATAAATATTAGGGTTACAACTAGGGTTAAGTTTATTAACGTCTTAAATTATAATTAGGGTTCTATTATAAAGCTTAGGGTTACATTTATGATTATCATTAAAATTAGAATGAATGTTATATTTTATGTTATAATTAATTCGGGTTAGCTTTGAGGTTAAAACTATGATTAAAATTCTATATCTAATCCTAACCCTAAGATTAACATATTCTAATTATAACCATAACCATAACCTTAATTATAAGGTTAATCTCAACTACAATTTCAAACCCTAACCCTAACCCTATTCTTAATGTTAACCCTAATCCTAACCCTAACCCTTATCGTTTATAAAATCATAACCAAATTGAACCCTTACTATAATTGAACACTCACCCTATTTTAACCCTACTCATAATCATATCTTTAATTCTAATTATAACCCTAACCCTAATTCTATTTATAACACTAATCATAACTATATTCAATAATTTATAATCTTATTTTAATTACAGTTAGGTTTAGGCTTCTAGGATAAATCTTAGGGTTACAACTAGGGTTAAGTTTATTAATGTCTTATTATAATTAGGGTTTAATTATAAAGCTTAGGGTTACATTTATGATTATCATTAAAATTAGAATGAATGTTATATTTTATGTTATTATTAATATCTTCATTAGGGTTAGCTTTGAGGTTAAAACTATGATTAAAATTCTATATCTAACCCTAACTTTAACCCTAACTCTAAGATTAACACTAATTTTAATTGTAACCCTAACCCAAACCCTAATTCTAACCTTAAACCTATATCTACCTCTAGCATTGATTACAAATATAACCCTAAACCTACCCTAACCTTGACCTTGTCCTCAACCCTAATTATCATCCTAACCTAGACCTATAAAAAATTATTTAAATTATATAACTAAAAAACAAAAATAAAATTAATATTTCATAAAATATTCTTTTAATTAGGGTTTAATGTTAGGATTAAGATTTGATTAGGGTTAGGGTTAGGGTTAGGGTTAAAATAGGGTTGGGGTTACAATTAGAGCTCTAAGATAAATCTTAGGCTTTACGTTAGGGTTAGTGTTAGGGTTTGATTAGAGTTAAAATAAGGGTTAGGGTTCCATTAGCAATGTGATTCGATTAGGGCTAGGTTTAATTTAGATTTATATAATAGTTAATATTATGGTTCAATTATATAAAGGTTAGGTTTTAGATAAGGTTCATGTTTAATTACGGTTGGATTTAGGGTTTAGTTAGGGTTATAAATTTAACTTGAACCCTAACCCTTACCCTAACCCTAAACTTAATTCTATCTCTAAACATAAACAAAACCTTAATCCTAACCATAAGCTTAATCTTAATCATAATCCTAACCCTAACTCTAACCCTAACCTTAACCCTAACAATAATCCCAACCCTAATCGTAAACCTAATTTTATATCTAATTATAACCCTAATCATTATCTTATTTCAAGACTAACCATAATTAAACACTAACCTAACATTATTGGAATCTTAACCATAGTTTAACCCTAACACTAACTCAACGATTTCCCCTAATTCAATCCCAACCCTAACTCAAAGGTTTTTCCCTAATTGAGCCATATTTTAACCTTTACCCTAACCCTAATTAAACTTAAACCTAACCATGTTTGACCCCTAACCATAAGTTATATTAATTTTTTATATTAAATATACTAAAATATTATTATTTATCTAATAATATAATAAAATAATATTGTATAATTATATACTAATTCATGTTATGTGTTGCTTCATGACTGCTTCTAGCTTATCTATCTTAGTATATTAATCTATATATTAAACGTCGAGAGATATCATTATCGAGGCGTACTTTTTAAATTCAAAAAAAAAAAAAATGACTTGAAAATGATATCTCTCGGTGTTTAATATATAGATTAATATATTAAGATAGATAAGCTAGTTGCAACTGCCCTCGTAGACATGCATATGGAATGAGGATGCATAGACAAGGCAAGGTGGGTGAAATCTTCGACAAACTGATAAATCTTTCTTATGAACATCAAACTGGGGCAAGGAAAGTACAATGAGAAATGTATACAAAGAACATCAAACCAATCCAACAAAGCATTTCTAAGCACAACAATTCTTGCGAAACAAATTTCTTAGAATAAATGTTAATCAAGTTAGCTTTTGATCTGGGCACTAATTAAAATATTTCTAAACTCTCCACCTCCTTCGTAGTCCAAATATCTAGCAACCGATGCTCAAATATTCTGTGATATGTTTGGCAAAGTTAATATCCCGCAATCAAACAACAAAGAATGATCTGCTATAAGTTTTAATGCCTTACAAATAAAACAAAATTTGGAGGAGGACAGATTGTATGCATAGATGGGAGAATATCAACACAATTCACATGCAATAGTGAACAATATCATACCTTCATCATCGATGCAGAGAGTTGTTGTTGAAGACCAATTGAAACAGTGATTGCCAATTCAAAGAACACAGATCGATCTACTCAGAATGCTACAAATGGTTTAGGAAGTGAAAAATATGAACACAATACGCATATGAATAATTTTTAATTGAGACAAAGAACACGTTACTCATGGAATGGGATTGTGCAACATGTAACACATATCATTGTTTGTAATGTTTTATCCAATAAGCAGTTCATCTCCCATATTCTTCAATTAAACATCATCGTCCATATTCTTCCAACACCAACGGTTGCTTCTTCCAACGCCAACGGCTACCTCTTCCACTTCCAAATTCTATGTATCTTCCATTTCCATCTTGATCGATAGAGTGCACATCAAAATATTTCC